>JASVER010000117.1:1042460-1120155 GCA_030449065.1 Oceanodroma leucorhoa
AGAGAGTTGAAGCTTTTGTTTTCAGTGTAAAACCTGAGATTTTCGTAGATTTGCTTGAACTGGAATTTTTAAGTAAATGTCAAATAACAGGAAGTTTATGCTTTAAGCCACGAGAGTTTGGCAACATTGAGGGCTGTGTGTACTGATAGTCTTAAGATAATGCCATAGTCCATTTCCAGTGGTTTCCAGGAATCTGATGAGTTAGTTAGCAATAATGAGTCAAAGCTATCTTTATATGTATGGATGAGATATATATCACATAGGGGAAATCATTACTGACAGCTCTGCTTCCAGTTCGTGGGCTCGTACCTGCAAGCCATTCATGCAAGTGGAGAATCACTGTGAGATGAGAAGGATCCTGACGTGTAGGTACCACCAACATCAGCCAGTTTTCAGTTATAGGAGCTGTTTGGGCTCAAATGATTTTACCTCTATGCTTAGCAGCTTTATTTGGAGAAAAAACCCTTGGGTTTCACTCTGGCAGGGTTCAATCCTGCCAGCTGATGCTGCCTGCTCTTGGTTAAGAGTATGCTGTTTGGCCTTAAAGCCTGCTCATCTCCTCTTCTGAGAGAGGACATGTTGATACTTACTGGGAGCATAAGGATCTCAAAATTCCTGCTTCAGTATGTGATACCTTTGAGACCATCAARACATTTCCTGATACATAATACAGAAAGGGCTTACTCTCCTGTGGTGGGCTCTTAGGGTATTGTCAGATGTCTCTCTGTTTAATTTCAGTTGATGGTCAGTTATCAGATGTTCATTGAGGAGCGCTTTCTAATGTTTTTTTCATTTTTCTGTTCTGTGCTTTTTTGACAGCTCTTCTTCTGGGTATAGTTTTTAAACTCTTGCATTAAATTAAGTGTATTCCTTCCCACAGACTTTTCTTGGAATCTGTGTGGTATGTGTTGTAYGAACGTACGTATGCACCTTCTTCCATGTCTTTTCTTTGAGCTCTGGCAGTAGCTGCTCAAGCTCGATAGTACACTCAGCTTCTAAAGTGAAAATCCTGTAATAAAGAAAGCAATTTAAGAAAAAAAACAGCATTTCCATCCCACAGTGTATGCTGATCAGCTGGTGCTTATAAATTCTGTATAAACAGATTATATTTCCATTAAAGTGGTTCTACAAATGGCTTGGTGGGCACCTGTATTTTCTGTTATATTGCGGTGTGCGATACTCAAGTTGCTTTAAGGAATTAGAGGCTGAAATTTTGTCTCAAGCTCCTGTAGACTGTTTCTAAGATCCCAGCACCCCTATGAAATTTTGCTCGCTTGCAAATAAAGAAGGTGGGTTTTGCCTAGCAATAAGCTTTGCGGTTTCTACCTGAGGATMAAAAACACAAGTGCATTTGTTCAGCCTTTTGCGTCACTTCGGTACTGAAGGTTTTGACAGTCAAATCATCGCTGACATTTCTGTTGATGTGCAAGAAAGAGAATAATCCAGTATGTTTTTCCATAGCAGTGCTGTCACTGCAGGACTGACAATAGTAGAAAGTGCATTCATCATTGAATAACCAGATATCCTGGAAACATGCGAGACATGGAGACGTATTTTCAATCTAAATGTCTTACTTTTAATGGCTATTTTCTGACTGATTCCTTTTTGCTATCTATACTCTCCCTGAAGTAGTTTATAGAAACCTGAGTCCCTTTGAAAACCCACCCAAACAACCAGAAGTGTATTTTACGTATTTTAGTATGTAAATGATTAGTCATCCCTTGTAAATTGCCTAATGGAGGAGGAGGAGGAAGAGGAAATTTATATTGAGGGAAGGTAAAGAGCTCGATTGTGACTGCTATATGTCTCAGTTCTTCCTGCTTTTTTTTTTTCCCCACCAGAAGATAATTATGAAGGATTTTTTTAAAAAATCATCCTAAGAAACATTGTCATTGCAGGTTTGAAGAATGGTAGCTGCACACTGTAAGCTTATTTTCTGCTTGCTTATGTTTTCTTGGGGAAATTTATGGGGGTTTTTTGTTGTTTTAATTTAAGATTCTATGGTCTTCTCATACATTGCCAATGAAAAATGATGTTGGCATCAGAGATTTTAAGTGTAACAATATGGGTAACTCAGTTTATGGAGATATATGTCTTTAGTAAAGCATGATAAGATTATGTTGAGCATATGTGGCACAAGACCAGAAATGCTGTTTATTGGAGTCTTGGCAGATCTCTTCACTTGCTGGATATGATACCCTTTGTTTGGTTCGTTTGTTGTCTGGTTTTTGTTTTGCTCTGTTTGTTTGTCTTATGAATAGTTTATTCACAACACATTGTAACACTGAAGAATCCTGAAATAATTTTTGTGTGTCCTGATTTTGGTACAGATATCTATTTCTCAATTAGTTTTGGAGGGTTTTGATTGCAACGGTCTGTCCCCTGGCTGGCTGTTTTCCGGGTGAAAGTGTAATGCACTGTATTTCCTTGGTTTTCTTGGTTTTTGGTTGGTTGATTTTGGTTGATATTTTTTTTCTTGTCTTTCTTTCAGAAGTGTGAGGGAAAGGGTTAATGGAAGATGCTTATGAGGAAAGGTTTTTCAGTCAGTGGTTTATTCACTCTTTTCTCTCTGAGTATTGGCTCCATGAAATACATTTGCATGTGCTTGAGTGCTTAGGCATAATTTTTCATATTGTTCCTCCACTCCCATCGCGATCCTATAAGTATGTTTGTCAATGAGGTAAAATTTCTGAAAATGTACTATGAGAAATACCAAAAAGCKAGTGGGAAGACTTACTTTATATTACTCTGTACAAATTATTAGGTAGTTTGAGGAAAAGAAATATTTTTATGTATATAGATTTGCAGGCTGACAGTGGTAATTTATAGAACTGCCTGCTGGTCTCCTCTGTGCGCCTGAGCTCCCGGAGAGAGCAGGACTTGATTTTTGTGAAAGGCTAAGTTCCGTTTCTGGCACATGAAATTCAGCTCTTTTAATGTGATGAGTTCCAGTGCGTTGCCACGTACTGTACAGCAATTGCAACCATGCGCAATTTAAAATGTGCCTCAGAAACAAGGGGTCTCATATTATAGTGAGATGATTTTCAGCTGCCTTTTTTTTTTTTTTTTCCCCCTCCCCTCAAGTAGAATGCTACATGTTTCCTCCTATTTGCTGTTGTTTTGTATTTGCAATAACTGCTTCAACCGTGATTCACGTGCAAGCCTTGAGAAGCCTTGCCTGTTGTATCAAGACAGCTCGGCATGCGGCCATGGCTTGTAAATCAGTCAGACTCATCCCAAAATGCTCCTTTTCTGTCAGATCAGCTATTCAGCTGGCAAACACAATCCTGAGGAACAGCATAAATTGCATTGCTGAGGCAACTCTTTCTTCAGGTTTATTTTCCGAACCTGGAGATCTCCTTTTTCCTCCTCGTACAGTGCCTCAAAAGAGAGTTTTTCTGGTGGCCATTGTTTGGGGAATAGGATTTCTTCCTTCTCCTCCTCCCATTCTTGATCATTTCGACTTTTATTCGGCTTATTTAAATTAACATCTCGATTCACTACCCTGACAAAGGAGGTCATTTTCTAAAAGCACCCACCTAGCTTCTTTTTTAGTAGTGTTTGACTATCGAAATTTTGATTGGAGCAGAAGCCATAGTTAAAAAGCAGGCAAGTCCTTTCTCCTATTACCCTCATTGATTTCTGTTGAAGCAAACAGATGAGCTTATATATAAATATGTATATATGCCTTTTTTTTWAATGAAAAGTGCTGGAATTCACTAAAAAAGGTTAAAATTGAAGTGAGTAATCTTCAGTGCATAATGCAATTGTTAATTTTAGCTCCTTGCGTAGGAGCTGTTATGACTTGAACAGCCGGCTCTAGCCTTCATTAGAGAAGAAGCAGGCAGTTTTGAGACAGGTGGAGCTGGATCAAGCTGCGAAAGTGATTTGCTCGAAGCTGGTCATTAGTGTTAGAAATCTGGTCCTATCTATTGCATCCTTAACTTGTACCATGATCATTACTGTTGTTACTATTTACTTTTCGTCTTTTTCCAGGTTGACTATGATCTGTCAAAATCTCTGAAGGACCAGCATGGAGATTGGCACTCTGAACTGTTAATGGGGACATGGGACTCACGTTGTCATTGATCATTTGCGTGGACTTAACCAGCGAAGAGCAACAGAAGACGCTGGAAAGACAGTGGGAATTATAGCAGTTTTTCAGGTAAATGGCTTTTTTGGTGCAGCTGATAAACTATGAGTGTAATTGTTTTTGTGAACACTGTGTAAGCATGTAGATGAGCTGCAGGGGGTAATATGCCCATGAAGAACTTGAGCATGTGTGTGTATTTCTTGATGTAAATCTTTAACAAATTAAGGGTTGTTTAACAGATCAGTTTCAGGTCTTGCCATTCATCGTCTTCTGAACTTTTAGCAAAGTGCTTCAAGTTTCAGTTGTAACTGCAGAATAGTCAATACCATGGGACTTCCTGGGGAGGGCCGTGGGAGGATGGAGAATAACCCAAACCTTGAATTGCCTTTCTGTGAGCTAATTTGTGAGCTTGATATTCCCATCGGTTTATTTACAAACTGTGTAGCTTCATTTCTTGTGAAATCCCCAGTCCTTCTCAAATGGGAAGATTATGTAGGACAGGTTTCATTATTTTATTTGCTTACAGTGTCAAAACAAAAGCAAAAATTGGAAGAAGTAAGTTTTTAAAACTCAGTAGGTCTTGCTTTTTCACTTAAAACATAACTTAAAAAAATGAAGGTAAGTGATACCAGATCTGTTGAATGTTAATTACAAACTGCAAAAAGAAAACATGGCAAAGTGTGGTTTTGCTTAATAGCCACTGTTTCATTGTTGAGAAGTGGCAAGGTATGGCAAAAGACGCTTTCTGAAATAACTCCCTTTCTCAACTGCAGTTGTTTTCCCTGAAGATACTTCTTAAGCCAAATGGATGGGGAAAGAAAAGTTAAATTATTCATGAGTCTCATCTGACAATTGATCAGTGGGGGAGGCTTCAAGAGGGAGCTGGAGGGAGAGAGAGAGAGAGAGAAAGAGAGAGAGAGAAAATAATAATAGGCTTTAACTTTGAAAAGCCTTTAAAGCTTCTGTACAACAACCCATTGTGAGCTGAGAGTAAATGCAGTTCAGTTAAGATATCTTCATTAGAAATACCTGCCAAGGACTTCCTGTAGGATTTTCATAGTGCTGGAGAGTGACATGGGGTTTGGGAAGAGGCTTAGGATTTTAATAATGGAGCTGTCAGTTTGATGCCTGGAAACGTGGACCCTGAGAGCTTTATTGCCAAATTTAGATGGCATATTTATATTGAATTATTACCTCTTCAAATATATATTTTTTTTTTCTTTTTTTTTTTTAAACTGGTAGTGAGCACCATGGGCTTCTGCTATGTACAAAGCCCATGCTTGAGTGCTAAAAACAATGTTGTTGCTCACACTTGGGTTTTATTTCTGTTTTGTTTGTTTGGCTATTCTTTTTTATTTAAAAAAAAAAAAAAAAAAAAAAAGAGGGGAAAAAAAAGTCTGGAGGAGGGGAGCACTGAGATGCCAGAGGCCTGGAAGTCTGAACAGGTCCTTGCTGCCTGGTGCCACTGAGCTCTGTAGTGGAGGGTCCCTCACCGTCCCTGCCCGCACCTCTGCGCTCCGGGGACTGGGCTGGGAGAGGCAGGGCTGGGGAGTCACAGCACCTGACCTTAAATCTGCTCCCCACCAAGACTGCTTAGATCGCAGCTCTGCTTGTTTAACCTGACACAATTCTGCTGTTATCCAATATTGTCGATTCAGTACATCTCTTCAGCTGGGACATACATAGCTTTCCGCTCCTCAGCTGCATATTTTGGGTTGTTTATCAAAGGAAATGAAATTACTTACTTGAGAATTAAAAAAAAAAAAAAATAAAAATTCACCCCCAGTGTTTTTTTGTGTGTGTGTTTGTGTCGTGATATTTTGACCTTTCAGGTCACCAAATCTTGTTATTTTAATTTCTGTCTGGAAGAATGTCTGAGCAAGGTAAATTGAACCAGGAGACAGCAGAGGAAGCTGCGAAAGAGCAGGAGACTGCCATCTCCGAAGTGAACCCGGACAACTGTATCCTTAATAAATCTGAAAGCTCAGAAGTAGAGGAGAAGGAGGAGAAGCTGAGCGATGCCAAGACAGAGCAGCAGGTAAGACAGGAATAGTGAATGGGTGCGTTAAATACCAATGTGTTACCATTGCCTTTCCATTTCTATGATCTCATTCATTGCTTACGCTTCCCCTATTTTTTCTTTCATAATTTTGAGACTGTTTCTCTTTTCTTTTTTTTTTTTTTATTCTTTTTCCTTCATTTTGGGTCCTTTTATCTCCCTATAAAATAAATGCTGTTATTTGTTATACCTTTCAAGCTCTTTAGGCTGCTGTCCGTGTTATTAATTTTTCTGAGAAGTTAATTCCTAGACGTCTGTGTTAAAGCTTGGTGAAATATTTGACTGTTTTCCCTCTTTGGGGATTTAGAAAACTACCTTGATCTCATGAATTTACAGGTAATACTAATGAATAATTACTTAATGTGTGGTTTGGTTTGTAGGTGTTACTGCCAACAAAAAGTTGTTATGCAAAGCCTAAGAAGGTAATTTGATAAGAAGACTTTATCGGATGAGGGGGTTTTAATCCTTTTTGCTCAATTGAATATAAAAATAAAGGGGGAGACTACAATTTAAGAGGAATTTGGAGAGGGGGAGCATTTGCTTAAGTATGCCTTTTCTTACATTTTTATTATATGCTGTAATTACAGAACACTGTGCAGTGTGTTTTTGTTGTTCATACCTGTTCTTAAAATGAATAAAGTGAGCAGAGATGATTCTTGGTTCTCCCTGCTTTCCAGACTGGGTTTGGGGAAGTTATTTTTGCAGTCAGCAACTGATTAAAATATCATTTAGGAGTGATTTAGTCTCTTTATTTATGGGTAATGCTCTTGTCACGCACATTTTTCACTGAAGTGATTAACTGCTTCTCTTTTTTGCTATACCCAGAAACGAGGTGCAAATCAGAACCAGCAGAAAAAGAGATCCAAGGTAAGGATCCATCTCTGTTTGGAATTGCATGCCATGGTAGGATAAAGAATTTCAATCAAATGTCTGTCTGCAATTGAAATGATGGCCTTTCATCACTTGTGTGGTGGTTGTGTTTGGGTTTTTTTTTTTCTCACCCTTACCCCATAATCTTGTTGCACAAAGGCAGAGGGCTTCCTCTAGGTAAAGTGTGTCAGGCTCCCCTTTATGTATCCATCATACTTTTATGCTGCTGGGCTCACTCTGTGCTTGCGTTAGCACGTGTGCCTGTGTGCGCCACTGGGGAAGGAAAAAGTTCATTCCTTTTGCTTTAGTAATTAATGTTTTTGTTTGAATTTTATTTTACTGGACTAATCTTGACATAAAGAAGCAGAGGCTGGCTAGCTCCCTAAGCGGGGAAAAAAAAGGGGCTTCTAGGAACAAAAAAAATAAACCCAAAACCTTCTTTTAATTTTCCAAGTGCAAATACATAAAATTTGCACATTTTATTGTCCACGTTCCTTGGATGTAATACTACTAGAAGAAGGGGCGGGGAGGGAACCCAAAATGAACAAACCGAATGACAGAAGGAACCTTTGAGTTTACTTTATGTTAGATTACCTTTAGTATTGGATTACCTGTTCTTTGCTGTTACAATTTTTGGTGGAAGCAAGTGAACTGTAGCAGAAGTGATTAAAAGCAAAAAGAAACCTACCACCTCCCCTCTGTGGCAAATGGCTCGTTGCTTAGAATCCTTTTCTATCCGCATTGAAGGCAGATACAGTTTTGCTGGCTGGGTGGGTAGTAGTTATTTGGGATATTGAGGGACAACTGATGTGTGCAGCTTCTGTGACTTGGGGTCAGTAGTAGTGTTCTCTGTTTTGTTTTCTCTCTCTCTTATTCAGTCAGGAGCTAAAGGAAAACTTGTCCGGAGTCTTGCTGTGTGTGAAGAGTCATCCCCTCGCCCGGGAGCAGAAAATATTCATGATAATCAGGTACACTTGCAATCATTGCTGTTAGCTGCATGGTTGACCTCCATGTTCAGTTGCATGATTGTGTTACTTAATTGGGCATTTAGTAATGTCTTTCTTGGGGGAAAAATTACATCCAACAATGAACACGTTTTTATGAAGTTATCTGGTTTAGCGTGAACTTTATTTTGAAATATTAGTTTTATACTATATCACAGGGTGTTGTTTGCTTTTTTTTCCAGACCCCCTGAAAATTTCAGCAAATGGAAAAGAATTCAAAAGAATTCAGATTTTAAAATTAAAAAAATAGTAACAATCAAAAAGAATATTAATATGTTCTTTTCTCTAAGGCTCTCTCTTTCGAGGCTGCACCAGATACAGTTATGAATATACTCTGGTTTCTGGTTCCTCTGAGACTCCAGTTCATATCAGTGTCCCCCTTCACATAAAATGCATAGGTCCTTCGCTCTCTAAAATACCTTGGTAGAACCAAGGATGCCTCCTACTGAGTGGCATTCGTTTTCTAAACTCTTGGTGTGGATTTTCCAGTATCGAAAGCGTGTATTTGAGTTTATCTGTATTGGTAGTGTTGTATTCCCAGCAGCTGGTAGAATTCTGTCCCCTGCACCCCTCACCTCGAACAGTAACACTGGTGGCAGTCTTTGTAGTCTAACTTCAAAAAATACCCCAAAAAGCAAAAGTAAAAACCTCAAATACTCTTCTTGGCTTGCCTGATAAGAGCAAGGCTTAAAAAAAAAACAAAACCAAAATATCATGAGCATTGCCTATAATTTATGAGATGTTTATGCGCAGATGAGATCAGCCGTCAAGAGAGCTTGAGCAAGTGACTTCTTGTGAGCTTAGCACAAAAACAAAAATCACATTTAAGTGTACTTTCTCACTGTTTCCTCTATTGACTTGAAATGAAACAAATCTATCTCTCCTCTTAGCTCTTGAGTATGGAGAGTTTTTTCTATTTTTTTTTAATTATTTTTTTTTGAAAGACCAAAAACCAGATTGTTTAGCAGGGGGACGTCTACATGTTCTACTGCTCTACAATGATGCTTATGCAGTAGATGGGCAGGTTATTTTATTAGTTGTTCTGTTGTAGGTATATGCTTTCTGCTTAACTTGCTTTATTCAAGATGCGTGGCTTTTGTTCTGCTTTCATTTGTATTTTCTATTGTTTAATGGAGAATGAAAAGGAGAATAATATAAAGAGATTGTGTTAAGCATCGCATGGTAGTTTATAATGTACTGCACAGGACCTGTATTAAACGTCAGAGAGACTGGCAGGTTTTGAGGTAAAATCTCTGTGCGGACGCCGGGCAGAGGAGGGGTTCCTGTCACCCACAGCCTCTGCTCTTACCTGACTTTGACCAGCCGCAGCAAAGATTTCTTTGACCGTATCGAAACATTTATGGGAGATAAAATGCCTCCCTGGACCTCAGCATCCATTTCCTAAAGACACAATTGGCTTGGTGTAATTAATTAGATAGGAATTGCACTTTTGCTGTCGCTGACCTTTTACTAATGAATGCGGCTCAGCTTTGCCATGGAAAGCTGGACCGGCAGGCTCCTCCTTGGACTGGCTGAAGGATACAGGAAGTTTTGTGCCAACCGAATTGCTTTGCTTTCACTTTAGAGGAGAAAAAGGTTATTTTTGGTTTGGAATTTTTTTTTTTTTTAAATTATTGTTTTATCTTAATGGTTTACAAAGCACAGGGAATTAGTTACCAGAGAATGTACGGTACATTGCCAGAACTACTGAGTATGGATTGTACTGCAGACTTGATGTTTGTATTTATATTTGAATACTTGCCTTCATTTTCCTGCATAGGAAAAAACTTGTTTACCTGTATTACTTGATCTTGAACGCTTACCTGATGGTTCACTATGTCCTTACTTAAAAGGAATGTTGCCTTTAATGTTATACTGTTGACCAAGAAGTGTATTATTGCAATTTGAACATTTATTTTGTTGTTCACTATAATTAACTTGTATCAATGTATTTAACAACATTGTATTTTATTATTGAGAAAAATAAATAAAAATCTAAGAAAATATACGGTAACTTGCTTTCACGACTCTACAGCCCTTTCGTGTGTTTCTTCTAGTGCAAATATATAAGTATTATGTTACATGTAAGATGGTATCTACTGTATGTTCGTATGTGTGCTTATGTGTAAAGTCTGCCATTTTTCTTTTCATAAGTGCATTTTAACAACCACTGTGAAGGTTGGGATTAATATCCTGGGAACAGCATGGCCAGTTACATTTTTCTCCTGTTCTGAAAAGCTAGCGACAGAGTTGCTCTGCTCCGGGCAGTGCAGGGAATCAGAGTTATCCTTTGGGGTCTTTTGGCAGTGGTCGATCCAAAGTTTCTTGTTTGAATGAGAAATCGAACTGCCATTTGAAGTGAAAGAAAGCAGGCGTAACGTTAGTCCTCTGAGAGCAACTGAGCAGGTTAGCAAACATTTTTCTATGTATCCTTACCTCAAATGACCAGGAGTTCCCACTCTTTCCCTCCGTATGGTCAGTTTTTGGCTAATACTGTCAGCCAAAACTAACAGAAGTAGAGATTAAGGACGGTAGTTCGGGTTAAATTTTGGCTCTAGGGCTTTGTTTCTCTTTTACAGTGCTTTTCATCTCAAGTCTTTTGTGCCACATTAGAACTTCACAAAAAGTCAATAATGATTAAGCTGAGAAATTACCCAATTCTGTCTTACTGTGGCATGTTTATGCTGATGCCTTGTTCCGTTAGGATCTTGTCTTACATGTGTTGTGGTGGCTGATTTGTAGTTCTTCAAAAAATTTAGAAACCTAAAATTTGTAATAATTATTGAAGGCATCTTTTGAATTCATAATGGTCTGGTTGCTTAAAAAAACACCCCTTACTTTAAAGTTTTGTATTGATCTATTGGTATGCTAGTATTCTTAAAAAAAATTGTGAAGGAAGGGAATTTACTAGAATTCGGGAATCTCTGAGTCCTCCAGGATTGGTGAATTTGGTACTCATTACCATGATGCCAAAAAATTACCGGGCGTGCAGGGCTCTCTTCTATTAAAGAAAACTGCATTACCAGGGATTTTTGTGACAGCTTAATTCAAATGTGCATTTTTACACTACTTAAGCATATAGTAGTATTTTGGATGTTTTTTCTTCAAAAGAATATGAACACAGAAATATGCTTCCTTCAGTTTTGTCCAACCAGATTGGTATTTCTTGAAACATAAATTATGCCATTAACTTCAAAAGAAAACAATTTGTGTTTTGTTAAAACAAAGCCAATATAAAGTAATGTTGTAAGTGGGGAATAACAAGTTCTTTAAAGCAAACAGGAAAATGCAAACCAGCTTGAATTCTCAGTTTTAATGATGTTTTTAAAGCTGAAGCATGCTTTCAAAGGGACTCATAGTCTCTGAAATACTGAACTTTTGAGGATAGAACTTGTGATGCCTTGGAGAAGTTCGGTTATCACAACCTGTTTGAAAATTGCAGTGCACATTTCACCCCTTTTGTTAAAGGCATGTTTGCATATGTCTTTAAATATAAAGTACCTGATAAGTTAGTAAGCCCTCTTGTATACAATTGAGTTTATAATTTGCTGGCACTCTTCTGCTATCAGAGCCTGAAAGCTCAGTCTAGCTGATACTGCACTTACATGTGCAAAACAGTTCATCTGAACCTGCGGGATTTTTTTAGTGAGGGGGAAAAAAGTTACATTTTTTCAGACACCTATCAATCAATCATCATTTAATACGTGTAGTATTGATTAAATTACAGAATTACTTAAGAAAGCCCATATAAAATGTATTTCACTGTTCTAATAAGTCTTAAATGAGAATTACTAAAGTGTAGAATAATATAGTGCCTTTAATATAGGTAGAATAAAAGTTTATAGTATTCAAATATTAGGGAAGAAATAGACTTACCACTAGAATTTGGCCTCTAAGATGTCATTATTCTCGTGGGAAAAAAAATCATTTTTCAAATAGGAAAGAAATGTATCTGGCTTCAGCTTTTCTAGCTACACAGAGTTTAATGCAAATCTCTGCAGGTTGGAAGCCATGGGAAGCTTACTGAATCTGGCCCTAAATTTATCTTTCTTTTTTTCTCAACAGGAATCAATCCAACTACAGCTTTCAAGTTTTCCTAGCTTGCAAGAAGAAGATAAATCTAGTAAAGATGACTCTGAGAAAGAAAAAGAGAAGGATAAAAATAAGGAAAAAGATAAAAACAGTGAAAAAAACAAGATCAGAATGTTATCAAAAGGTGAACTTAAAAATATTTCAATTGCTATAATTACAGTTGTAAAAAGCATTGTATGTTTTTATAAGCATGCATTTCTTTATTTGTGTATAAATACACAGTAGAAGTGTTTTCAGACATGGAGAAAATTCAGAACCTGAAATGTGTATGCATGAGAGTGTTTTTCATACAAACATTGGGCTTTGAAAGTGAAGAAACCTTCCAAACTGAGGTTTGGTATTAGAGGTTATTAGTTTTCTTTAATGTAAAATCATTCTTCTGAATACTTAACTGTGTTGGTATAAACACATATATATGTAAACATATGTGTGATTATATAATAAGCATAAGACTAATACACTTCTTTCCCCATTAATGATAATATATTGGCATGTCACTTGTGCAATGTAGGCAGTAGAGAGTAATCCTCTTCACTGTTGCTCCTCTCTCATGGAGAATTTCTCTCAAATGTTGTGAGGAAATCCATCCATGAACTTCAACCTGCATTGCAATCTACTATTATCACCTACTAAGACTTCTTCAGCAAAGATCTTGTACCTAAATTTGGTATTTTTTTAAAAATATTTTTATTAATCCATGGTGTAAAGTTACAGTGTAATCTCTCAAAAATAATCATTGCCTACCTGGGTGTGGATCCGCAGCTGGTGTGAATTGTCAGTTGGCTTCAATGGAGCTCTCACAGTTCACGCCAGCTTGAGGATCTGTGTGTACTTTTGAGTCAGGCGGTATAGCAATGCTGAAAAATTAATTCTGACTACTGTCACGCATCCCTGTTACCCGCCCACTCTCGGGCGTCACTGGATTTCAGTCTGTTAATGCAAATAGAATTCCCACTGGCACGATGCCTCATTTGCTGTGTGTACAGAATATATTAAGTGAGGCAAAGAGACTTGATGAATAAAACTTTTTTTCTTTTTTTTTTTTTAGTTTAATTTAGTAGTTTAAAGGAAGAACTTGGCAGGGTCTCGAGTGGCGTTGCTGGTCATTTGAAAATCACGGGAAACCTTCAGTTTCTGTCGGTGTCTATTTTTGGTGCTACGTTCTCAGTAGAACAATACAGAGGAACCACGAATGTCCACCTGACGCTTCTGAGATCTTTCTTGGCTGAACTCCAAATGAACATTTTCTTTCAGAGCATAGCTTTCAGATTGTTGTTGGAAAATGGATTTTGATTTGCAGCATAGCTTAAATCGTAACTGTTGAAATGAAATAAATGAGTGGGGGGTGTTTGTTTTTATTTTTCAGATTGCAGTCAAGAGTATACAGACTCAACAGGCATAGATTTGCATGAGTTTCTCATTAACACATTAAAGAATAACCCCAGGTAGGTATTTTCTGCATTAGAGCTGGCACTCCTGAAATGATAGCTGGCGGTCTTTGAGTTCCCATAACTGTATACTGTGTTTTATTAGTTCTGGAGGTGGTTATGAGGGAAAATGTAAAGGAGGTAGGCTGTTAACTGAGCAAAAAGCTATAAAAAGTCATCAACTTCTACTCCTCTGTCCAGTCACCCATTGCTTAATTTCACTTTCGGTGACATCTGGTCTTTATCCTTACCTTCCTGCATATAGCTCTACATGATGTTAGCAGTAATATATTATAACCATTGCAGCTGGAGATTTGTATCTGAATATAAAGTAGCTTTTTTTTGGCAATGCTGTACACAATTAAAATCCTGTGCAAAGTGCCAAATTCTGCTCTCGGTATTCCCATAGTTTTCATTTGGAGCAACAAGCTCATCTCATTGTTAAATTTGCCTCTAAATGTTTAAGGAAGGGTCTGTAACATTTTTATACGTTGTGATTTTCAACGTTCATTTCAATTGAATCTGTTAAATAGGTACCACGTAATTCTGCAGTTATAGGAGAACTAGGAGTAATTGGGTACCTAACAGCTTGCGTAACCTCTTGTATAGATGATGGAAGGTCCTTCAATTGTTTTATCTGCACAAAATGAGAAAGTTCAAAAGAACTAAGGAGTGATGGACTCTGTCAAGCTGCGAAAAAAATGTATGTGTGGAAATATGCTGGGGAAATTTTTGAATGTTTTTGGCAGGAGAGGGGGGAAAAGGAACATCTGAGACCTTCCAGTTGAAAACAGAGCATTTTGGCTGAGAAATGCTGCAGCATTGCCTCCTGGGAGCCATAGTTCAAAGGCGTGGTTCTCCGTTGTGCTCTCTAAGATTAGATGTGCCCAGTCTTCTTGCCAGCAGATCAATGCCTCGTGGAAGATAYGTCTCAGACAAAATGTTGAAAATTTCTGTGGGTAGCAGCTCTTCTCATGAAAGAGCTAGGTGAGGTGGAAATCTCATTTTCCATCAAAAAAAGGGGGAAAAAGGACCAAAGATGTCCAAAGCAGTCAGAGCCTTTCTATGCAAGGTGTTGATCACAGCCTGGTGTGGCTGGAAGCACTCTCGCACCATAGTTGAGCTCAAGGAGGAGCTAAATCTGTCACGTATGTCAGCGAAGGTGCATCGAAGCCGGCTGCAGTCTTCTCCAGATGCACCAGGGCAAAGCACATTTCATTTTTAATCAAGATGGCTGACAACGCTTGCAAAATTGCCTTACGAACATTGATATATCCATTTTTTCATCTAAAATGTCTATTGGTAGTTGATGCTACAAATCCTTGCATTTCTTTTTGACAGGGACAGAATGATACTCTTGAAAATGGAACAGGAAATTATCGACTTTATTAGTGACAACAAGTAAGTCAAGTTCCACGCTTGGTTATGAAGTCACGTGTGCGTGACTCCATGTGAGCTGTGTGAGGGATACTCTCGTACGGACCACAGCGCTCCTGAGCGCTGTTACTGGCACGCTGCAAGGTCAGGCTTTATTTCCTGACACATGGCGGTACTCCTTAAAATACAGTAGATGTAAATGAAAACCTTTTGCTTTTCATTGTGTCATAATTGCACTGGCTCTGCTCATTTAGGTCCAAAAATGTAATTAAAGCTTTCACTGCAGAGGATGATCAAATATGCTACCTCACGGGTTTCCCTGGGTGCTATGTTATTCTAACGCATTGGGAAAGAAAACTGAACTGGGGTGGAGGGATTCTTGCTACCAGGTGCTCTTTATAATAAAATGTTTCTGCAGCTTTAAAAAATAGAGAGTCAGAATACCAGCACAGGAAGAAATTATGCCGACGGGAAATGAGCATTTTGTCAGTAAAAGAGAAAAAAGGAGTATTTGCCAAACTAGATCTTTCCAGCATGGCCCTGCATCTGACCTTTGGGATAAAGGCAGAAAGCTGTTGCCAGTATCTCGGCAAATCTGCAGGACTGTGTGTGCAGGGAGCGTGAGTGTGTGTGCGGGGTCAGGGAACAAGTTCTTCCCAATATACAGAATACTCGGTCAATACCATGAAGCGTGAGCTTTGTTTGTCCCAGTGTAGCGCATGGAAATGTGCTTATTAGAAACTCTGAAAATAATTCCTTTCTTTTTTCTGCCTTCTTGTAGCAAACATTTATATGTAAATGCACAGAGGAGAAGTTTTCAGTTAGATTTCTGTCCACTAAATTATTGAATGTATTGCTATTTTCGTTTAATTATAGCTCAGAGGGGAATGTAATTATCAATGAGATTTGTTTTCTTTTTTTTCCAGTAATCACTATAAAAAGTTCCCTCAGATGTCGTCGTATCAGAGGATGTTAGTGCACAGAGTGGCAGCTTACTTTGGAATGGATCACAATGTGGATCAGACTGGAAAATCTGTAATTATCAACAAGACCAGCAATACAAGAATGTAAGTAGCAATGCTGTTGTGTTTTTCCTTGTTCCTTTTCACAAGAGCTGGTTTGTACTATGACTGCGTGGCGTATTTTTTTTTTATATTTTTTTTTTTATTTTTGTAGCAAGAGTGAGTGCTGTTTATCGCTTTCTAGGGTGGGAGGGGAGAACAGGGCTCTCATTGTGAGGTTATGTAAGGCTATAAAGATGCATAAGGAGAAATCAACCCAATTTGTCTCTTGCAAGAAACTTCACACAGTATCTTGGAATGTTACTTTCCTTGGCTCCTTAGTGCCACCACTTTGCTACAGAAATGAGCTTGTTGCTTTACGTGTCACCTGATACCATACGGCTATATTCCTAAATAAGCCAAACGTATTTGGAAGATTGCCTCTTCCCTTGTTTTGGCTCTCCCTGCTTCAAGAGTAGTTTTCTGCCCAACCTGATTATTTAGKATTTGGTTCCCCTCCACCACCTGCCACCATGCATTCCCTTTTCCTCCTCTTCTCCCCTCCTGGTTCCACTTTATTTTCTCTTCAAATCTCATCATCTGACCRCAGAGTTTCTGTGGGATATAAATTCCTTCTGATGGTTCAAATGAATTGCAAAATTCCTGGTAGGTTAAACTTGTGCTGGCATGCTTTATGCTCTCCTCCCTGAACCTGTATAAAGCTAGCAAAAGCTCGATACGAAGTTCCTTGGCTAATTCAGCAAAGATGCAGTCATGTGTCCTTGCCTAATCAGCATCACTTGTGCTGCCGAGTGCCAYGTGTGTATTAACCATCATGGAACCGTAGCCGCCTTCTCCCTCTTTACCTATAAACTAMATAGTGAAGAGGAAGTAATTACAACTGGGTAATGAAGTTTTGGTATCTGGTATTGGAACAAGAAAGCCCCGTTTGAAAATTGTACTTCCTGTATTCAATTAGTAGGAGAAATAAAAGCATTTATTTCACTTACATATCCAGTAGTTAGGTGATTTACTTAGATGCAGTTGCAGAGAGTATTTTTTTTTCTTTTTTAATATTATTAGCTTCTCCTGTAAAAGGCTGGAGGGACTACCTAATTTTGCAAGATCAAAACCTAAGCCAAACACATTGGTATTTCACTGAGCCCTAAAAATCTTCGATGTGTGTGAAGTAAATTTAAGATCATGGACAATTTATTTTAGATCCTTTTCATGGGCTATCCCYGAGATACTTGCGCATCTGTAAAACAACACTTAGACATTAATATTTTTAAAGGTTTGAATAAAGCGTGCGCTAACAATCTGATTTTCAGAAGTCAAGAGAATTACGGTAGCTCAATAAAACTAACACTCAGGCTGCTAAGGCTTACCCTCAGKGTCTGGTAATACCTGCCCCTGTGCAGGGGCTATGATTGGGTATGAATAAGAAAAAGCTGGGTATGCAGCAAACTGGTGTTCTTTTTGAGCTGTAAATGAGAAAAAAAAAATTAGTCTCCTCTTAAACAAAACACAGTCAATCATATTTGAATGCTTTTTAGGCACTCCTCTCTCTTTAGAGTTCTCCCTTCATATCTGTGTCACCCCTGTAGCTCAACAACTGCTACAGATCTTTCCCCACAGCATTATCTTCTTCTGGTTGACTTGATAATGTGAGAATATCACATTAATATCTGATAATGCCTTGCCCGGTTGTGTGGCTACGCATCGCAGGGATGGGTAGCACTGGAAGTGCTGTTGGAAATGCTTGCACGGCACTTCTGGAGAGGACACTGAAGTCGTCTTCAACAGTCAAAACTTYTTCCGAGTGCTCTGGTGAAGCTGTGTCTTCTTGCGTGGTGGGAATGAGCAAGCAAGGCTGCTTACCAGGCATGAACTGGCATCCTGCGGGCAAGCTTAGCGGGCAGGACGTTGCAGGCGTATAACGGATTGAATGACCCTCTTAGCTGTGGTCTTGCAAGCTGGAGGTGAGGCACGGCGCCAGAGGAATTGGTTCTGCCACCATTCCCGTGTAGGTCTTCCAGAAATAAACACAGGGCTTTGCCCCTCTGTTGACTGTGAGTACAGCTGTTGTGTAGGCGCCACACAAACTGCAGATATTTTCCCTTCTGCAGTGATTTGATGGTAGGTAACTGGATTATATGAAGCTCATATTGCATCATGGTGCTTCCAGTGTGTTATTTACATTATTTTGATACTGCTGTAAAATAAAGCTTTGTACAAGTAGCTCCTTCTTTTCATAACTGGAGGAGATGGCATGTTTTTTTAATATGTCCCTGGCTTTGACAGAAAATAGATTGTTATTATCCAGCTTGAATAAGGGCTGATGAGATTTTTATTATCTGCAGCAAATATTGTGTAAGTTCCACATCTGAATGTGTCCAATGTGATTTCATGTGTTCTGCATTTCAGTACTCTCAGAGGAGACAATTTTGTGCCATTCAGAATCAACGCCAAATACTGGGAATGTGTTGACTCTATTAATTACTACTTGGACAGTATCCAGAATACCGGAGAATCTGGAGAGCAGCTGAAAYGCTGTCTAACATGGTTATACTGTGCTTTAAGCCTGAGCCTTGATAGTTTGATGCGGATTTATAGAGTGGCCCCATAGACAGATGTTCTGAAGATTTGTATTTTGACAATAAATTACCTCTGTATGGCATACAGTTTCCAAAGTACTTTAGCTGCATACTGTGGAGAGGGAAGAATATTCTTGCATACTCAAGAATTCATAAAATCTGCACTGGCTGTTACTTCTCTGTGTGTGTGCCTGTTTGGGAAGAGCATATGACTCTGCGGAGTYGCCGTCTGGTCTTGAATAAGGACCACGTGGCTTGTTTCTCTGGCCGGGTGAGGGTTCGTGTCGCGTCTCTGCTCACACTTGCAGGTGATGAGTTGTTCCCTGGCTCCGGGCAGGGAGGTGCATTTATTCTGTTCAGCAGACACCTCTCATTCTCGCTGCCTGCAGGTGCTTGGAGGCACAAGTGTCAGGAGAGTTAATGGCTTTGAGATGAATGGGCTGGTTGGGAAAACCTGGTAACAATGCTACCTTAGAGGTGCCGCGATGCGGAGTAGGGTCTGTCAAATGGGGGACTAGGGTATGAATAGAGTGGACGGGGGCATTTAATTTCTTTCATCAATTGGCCATCTTAGGGCGACATATAACCACTTCTGTGTACCTGTGCCTATAAAAAATACCTGCTTTTTGAGGGCTTGAAATTTGAGAAAGTGCTTATTGAAGAGGGTGCAGCTGGAAGGAGGGCTGTGGCTTGCCTGGTCAACTGTGCTGCTTTATGGAGGGGGGCAGACGGTGGTAAAAATGCACTGGACTTGAATCTCTCCGGGATTGCAATCCTGGAGCTTTAGTGAACTCTCAGTGAAGTCTCCCTTAAAAATACAGTCAGACCATAATGACAATTTTGCAGTCTGAAGACTATTTATGATGAGGAACTTAATCTGAGGTGCCTTTATTTTCTTTTTAAAAAATTTTATTGGAATGTGAACAAGTCATACTGTTCTTGAAGTTTTTTCATGAAATGAAATTTTAAAACACAAAAAGATGACCTCAACTACCCAAATGTTTGTTAACCTTCATAAAGTTAAGTCTCTGTACGCTAGCTCTCATTACAGAATAGTGGATTTTAAAAACAAATTATGTTTCTCTATGATTTCTGACTAAGGCTAGGTTAAAAAAGAAGAACTTTGAAAAATAAATATAATTTTTCATGGTCTCGTATCTTATAAAGTCCTGCCTAACTAAATTGTCCAGCTTTAAAAATCTTATTCTCAGCAGTATACATGAGAAAAGTTGATCAGGAAATGAGGGAGGGKTTTTTTGTTGTTGTTTTTATAGTCAAAAGAGCTCAAATACTGCTTAAAATGGGAAGTCTGCTTTGTTCAGTATCAAACTGCTCTTGTGTCACCATTGTAATGTATATTTGTCTGTCATCTGTTTCTGCCTGTCACCTATCTAAAGATATACTGAAATGTACGGGCAACTTAAGACAGTGAAATATGATACAACAGAAGTTTGGAATTGAGGCAATATGTTAGACGGGGTATGCCAAATTGAAGCCAAAAAAATGTGTATGTGCCACCTTCTATTCCATATATTCCTCATAATTTCTGCCAAACAACGGGAAGTACTTGAGAGATTTTGGCAGAACTGTTCGTATTATTACGTGCATCAGTTCAATCAGATTCATTCATTTGATTATCTGTAGATAGGTGGAGGAATGTAGGGGAAGTGTGTTTGGTGTGCTTGGTAAATGAAAAGGGTTTTCATTTGGTTGAGATCATCACCCATGTGACAAGTACGTCTGTACCACAGCCCACACATGCATTCATGTACATTTTTGTTTAAGCGTGAGTGGCAGGGCTCATCAGAATTGAGAAGGTGGAATGCTTATGATATATAATGGTTGTATTTAGACATTTTCATACATTCTGAGGGTGTAACATACCTATTACGAACTTCATACCAATACTCACATCTTCAGTTATGACTAATTTTTTTTTCAAGAGCATCATGAGTTACGATCCTCGTAAATTTGTTTTCTTCTTAGTCTGTTAATATAATATTGGCCCAGTTGGAAGGTTTTTTGGTGCCTTTGAGATGCATCAAAAACTTTGGGCAATAGTAAGATGTTATGTGTATTACAGGGGTTCCTTATAATCTAGAGTTGAACTGTATCAGCAGAAGGAGACATACTGTACAGTATGTACTTCGAATAACCTACAAGACCTTCGTAGTTATGACATACAGTCTGTGTTAGTCTGTCTCCTCTATGTAAGGGTGGTTTGAATCACAAACAGAGAAGAAAAGTTCTCATTAGGTTTCTATTGTGTTTACACTGAGTGATCTTGTAGAAAACATCTATGCTAGTAGAGGTGCCCTGTGCCAATTTCGCCATCTTAAGAATCTGAACTTTGGTACAGGATGCTACAGACATGTCAGTAAAATGGCGTTCACTGAACATTGGCAATTTCAATGAGGATTAGTTTCTAGAATTTTTTTTTACCCTAGGCTGAAGTGCCCAGAAGACTTTCTTGAGATGCCAAATGTTCCAACCTTTGGAGCATGCAGAAAAGTATGCCTTTCCCCTTGACTGAATAAGGTATTTGTGGTTGCTCAGTGTAAATGACTTCAATTTCTTTAACCAGTTGTTTGCTTTGGGAAAGGTGGGGCATATTCCATGTGCAGTTGGTAATGGCTCTTTTTTAGTTAGGTGTATGGTGGTAGTTACAACTGTGTGCCTGAAAGCGTATATCTTATTTTTTGTAGAATCTGAGTCAAAGCAATTCAATGGTTGCCAGAGAGTTTGAAGCACGGTTTTGGGTTCCCCCCCTCCCCACATTGTAATACGGAATAGTTATCTGGCAAATGGTTTGCTGTATGTTATCGCATCTGCATTTAAGCACCTTATGCTATCCTTGATTATCATATATGTACACAGAGTAATGATCTCATGAGAGCAGAATCACTTTTATGAGCCATATGATGCAGGAAAACATACGTGAACACCATTATTTCTGGTTTTATTTTTTTTTCCTTGGAGTCTTGCATTACTTTTCTTCAAGGGACTATGGAGTCCACACCATTCCTCTGTTTCCTATTGTAGTTACTTCTTTCCTGTCTTCACTACAGAATAGTTGCTCCTTGACTACTAAGAAATAAGCAGAAACTGGGGATATCTATGCTTTCCCTCTGGTTTACAACTGCTGTTGCCCAATCAGTATACCAGTGTCATATGTTAACAAACGTGCAGAGAAATATAAGGGTGCGTAGTAGATGTATGCAACTAAAATGGAAAAAAACCTGTATAACTGAGAAATAACACTGTAATTGTCTGAGACATTTTGTTCCCGTTTAAGCTGAACTAATACACTATGCAACTAAGAATTTAGTAAGAATGTAATAAAGCAATAACATATAATAATAACTATGAGCTTATGTAGCTGCATAGTAACATATGTAGCTTTGAAGTAACAAATTATGTTGGTTTTCATGGATTTTGTTTCTTGAGTTTTTCATACAAAAATAATCTGTTTATTTCAATCTGGGATTAAACTAGGACCATGATGAGAGAAAACTTTTTTCAGTGCAATAGTAATCACGTTTAGGATGCAAGAGCCCAGTGTCCCAGTCGTCACTGCTGTGATGCTGAGGTTTTGGCCTTCAGCTCCTTTCCGGCCTTTCCCGCTGCGGCCCAGAGCCAGGCAGCAGATCCCTGCA
Source organism: Oceanodroma leucorhoa (assembly GCA_030449065.1). Taxonomy (NCBI): domain Eukaryota; kingdom Metazoa; phylum Chordata; class Aves; order Procellariiformes; genus Oceanodroma; species Oceanodroma leucorhoa. The sequence goes on from JASVER010000117.1 coordinate 1,064,637, forward strand.
TCCGAGCAGGGGGAGGCTTTCACATCCGAGAAGGAGTGGGGAGCTTCCTGAGAAACGCTTCAGAAAAGCATTAGGGGGAACTTTGATGTTTCAGGTTGAGGTTCAGGAGGTGTCTGCCTCCAGCAGTGGCCTGAGCCTCCTCCAGCGCTGCAAGCGCCTCAGCTTTGTATCGCAGGAGAGAGCCACCTCACGTGGAGGAATTGCCTTTATTTTACACGGTCACATGCTGATTGGAGAAGTAATTCAGGGTGTACATATGTTAATAACTGCTAGGGATTTTAGCAGTATCTTGATATTATGCCACAGGCATTTGTTTCAGACATAAAGTTGTTCCGCTAAATGCATTATTTGAGGTTGTGCACATTCATAATTTCACTGCTCGATGCTCATCTGGAAGAAGAGATGGAGCATTTTTCTCCCAGTCTTTTTTTTTTTTTTTTTTAAATGTTTATTTTCTTTATTTTAATGATACTTGAATTAGGACAGCCTTTTTTCAGAGCAAGCATTCTCTCATTTTAGTTACATGCCTGTTTTACATGAAAGATACAAAAGAAAAAAAAAAAAATCTTGGTACATTTGAAGTTGAGCTGAATTTGACCCTTAAATACTGGCTTCATTCTTACTTTGATCAGTTTAAGCCATATACTGGACCCATGGAAATGACTTACTCCGTAAATGAGATGTTAGGGTTAATGAACCAGTTCTAATAGCTCCGATATTAAATTTTCATCCAATGTAATTTATCAAAACTAAATTGTTTATAATTAAGGTGGACATGTACTTTACAGCTGTTCTATACTGTAATGAAATATTAGTTAAGCATTAATCAGAAGACATCTATGGTATTTCTCTTTTTTTTTTTTTTTTTTTAAATCCTTACAGTCACACCGCTTAATAGTTTTTTTTTTTTTTTTTTAAATCCTTACAGTCACACCGCTTAATAGTATAAGTTTTGATAAACCTAGAAGGTTATCATCACCTGCTCTGTGTGGGGAGATGGGAGGTTACCCAGGAAGAGAGTGCTATGGAATAGCAAGTAGGTAATTCGGTTGAGGGAAGCTCTTCCTTGAATGAGTAATTAATCCCTGTCTTTACGTGCTCGTCCAAGCTGTAGCAGGAAAGTGCCTGTTAATCAGGCTGCTGTTTGGTCATTTATACTTTCAAATTATTGGAGGCAAGTCTGGAAATCTGAAATGGCCCCTGTGCTTTCCTCAGAGGTAACTGTATGTCAGTAGTAGGTGAAATAATGTCTTTAGATTTGGGTGCTTTAGAAATGAGGTGCTGATATACGAGCAAGTGAATTTTAGAAGTGGTCCAAATTGGTTTTAGTAATTGCCTTTTACGCTTCTGTTGCCTGCCTCATGCTTAATGTAGGAAATATGACATGATTACTAGAAATGAAAAAAGTATCGTGAATTTTGAGAAACCTTTGTCTTTATAAGCAAAGTCAGTTGTTTCTGCTCGCAGTTTCCAAGGTAGCCTTGTGAGGCTGTCTCTGGCAGGTTATTAAAAACAGGCACTCTTCTTCAGGCCAGTGATTGTTCAGGGGTTGACTTCTGATCCACGAGTCTTCCTACTGGAGATGGGGAAAATGTTCATGGCCTGAAGCAGAATTAGGCACAAGAATTTGTTATGGTACTAATTTGTACGCATGGGGCATTTCAAGAGGACTAATAGCTTCTTCATTAGCCCGTTGGCATTTGGGGAACCATCTTGCCTTCATTGGTAGTCTTCAAATCTTGAATTTGCTTCCTTTTTCTCTCTCTCTTCCTTGTTAAGTTTTGAACTTCTAAGATAGAAAAATATAATTTTAAATAGATCACAGCAGTTATGCAACACTGTAATTTTCAGCCACTTAGAGAGTATGCCACATCCTTAAAATCGAATATTAATGAATTCCGTAATAAACTATGCTACCACTTATGAGCCTCTACTAGCTGGAAATAAATTGACGTGTCCAGACTCAATAGACATCCTGAATATCAGGAACTAAATCCAATCCAGGGGAGTGGGAGCAGGAGAAGCAGGTCCTTCAGGTACAGAAATAATCTTAGTTTGATCACAGGAGGACAGTGAAGCATTTTGAAGCTCCTAAAATGGTCCTTGTCTGAGAGAGGGCTTTGCACTTCAGCCCTGTGTAGCAGAAGAGCTGGTCTTTCAGCGCACCCTTGGCCTGCCAGCATCTCCTGTGAGTTCAGAGCTGGGCTCCCATGTTCTGGCTCCAAAATACTGGGCCAAATGTTGAAGCCTGTAATCAGGCAGACTCTCAGGGAATCAAAATGTACTATGATTTTTGCATGTGTAGATTAAACCAGGATGAACTTCTGGAAATAAACTTCAGGAAAGCCTGTGAGGGTCATGGGTTGTGCTGTGATACCTCAAGATTAGATCAGGTTCTTTAAATACCATATACTCTGAAAGCCTTCAGGATCTGGCCCTCTGCTTGGTCCTCCCACAGAATAACTTGGCATAGAAGAGATTGGGTTTACATCGTCTCTGTCACCCTGCAGCCTTCACCTTCACCATCGTTTTCATAATGGGAAACGCTACTCATGCCAGCCCCGCTGAAATCGTGCTGCTGGGGTACTGGGACTAAGCATCCTGAAGGGGTGGGCGAGAGTGTCAGAATGAACCTCAGTCTCTCTCAACAAAAAACCCAGGGAGACGTTGCTTCCATGTAGTGTTACCGGCTCTTCCATTCAGTCCTGCCAGACTTACCTGCAACCCCAATTATGGGGGGGAGAATGCCTGTCAAAATAACTTGTGACTTTTCACATCCATGTTGTTTAGTAATAAATACAGAGCCTGTTTAGAGTCCAGATGCTGTTCTGAAAAAAAATGTTAAAGAATTACAGTCTTTAACCAGGAAAAAGGTAGCATTTGGTATGTGAGGGTTTTTTCCCCTGTGCTACAGAGAAGGCAGTACCTTGAAGGAACTGCCTTGTACAGGGTTAAATTTTTTTTTTGTTTGATGGCTTTCAATGTGCTTTTATCATCATAACAGAAGTTCTTAGTGACTCATACTATAAAAGCAGCAATCTGTTAATGAGGCATTTACCTTCAAATGCTTGAAATGCCATCTTGAGTGGTTTTAAGTATTAAGTTGTGATAATATAACTGCACTGTACTTTAACAATTATCTGCATTTAAATTCCCACTCTGACTTTTTGAAACTGTGTTTTAGCATCCATCAGCCCCTAAATACATGAAGTCTGTTTGAAGGCTGAATTTCTGGGTCCTCATTCTTGAAAAATGTTATTCTGAAAGAATTTAATCAAATAATTTAACCTCTAGGGCTGGAATTCTGCCTTTCATCATTTAGTTGGGGCCTTTTGACGATGATATTTGCTTCCAAGTTCTGTAAATTCTCGAACTCTCAGAATATGATCAAAACAATCATTTGTACTGCAGATAATAGAGTTTTGGCCCGCAGGGTAAAGCAAAGAAACAGTAATGCTTACGTAGTTTTACTGTGGTGATAATGCAGAGCCCTAGGAGAGCCTCCAGCATAAAACCAAAAAAAGCACAGCGGGCAGATGTAGTAGATATTCACAAACTAGCAAAGCAAGAAAAGGCCACCATACTGTGTCACAGCATGCCTTCAAAATAGAGGCCAACATGGTGTTGGACTGAGCAGTCGGTTTAATTAAAGACAAGTGCAAATAACAAGAAAACACCGTTAAACCGTCAGAACACCTGCATAAGAGTGCCCTAAATCTTCACAACTTCTCTGAATCCTGTCGGCAGCAGCGCTTCTCTCCCGCTCTCACCGTCCCATTGCTCTCCTGATGGCGTCCTTGTGTAAGAACATTTTGTCGGTTATTCATTTTGTTTGCCAGATGATGATCCTGCGGGTACCCGGGGGTGGTGTTTTGCCCGTTCCTAGCCCCATTACCCTACCTATCTTTCACTTTGTGTTGCCGTTCTTTCAGGAGAGGAGTATTAACATGCTGTCCCCCATTACATGCTATTAAATGAACATTGCATTGCAAATGCAAAGTTCATTTTTTTTACTCTTGCACACCGCAGTGAATTCCACTTTTGAACTTGCTTTCCTATATTGCCTTCCTTCAGACAGCTGCTTCGCTATTATCTGTGAGGCTTTTGCAGATGACATGCGCTACAGCACTCGCTAGATTTTTAGCTACATCAGGTGCTGTACTGGCAAACCCATCTTTTCCACACATGGTGAGGTTGTTGCTTCTTTTGAAAGGCATCTTGCAACAGCCTGTGCGCTGTGGTGCTGTCAGAAACATATGCCTCATAATAAAGATTTATGTGCTGTATATATGTCAGCCCTGACAATCCCAGACTGTTTGTGTGCTCTGCTAATACAGCGACTAAGTCTTCAGAACCATAATGTTCAAAGCTCATGCTTGTCTCGTTCCATTTGTCCTTTTGGTGTGGTCTCTGTGTTTCCTATTTCTTAGTTATTTCAGAGCTAATTAACTTATTTTAAATGAGTGCAGATTCCTCCCTCCTCCTTCCTCCCCAGTATTTCATTTCTTATCTCCCATGCAAATAGAGGTCTATGAAACTGCATTAGTTTGCTCATAAACATGGCAACTGCAGGGAAATGCCCTGTGACTTCCTTAGTCCATGTATCCTGATAGCTATTACCACTCAGCAATACGTTTTTAAAATCTGTAATTTGATTAAACAGTGAATACCTGGTTAAGGTACTTAGGGTTTGGGGTTTTTCTTCATTACTACTTAAAATGGTTGACTTGGAATCAAAAGGATTAAATGAGCATGTAATGGGGAATTCTCCTTAAAGGGTTCATGTGAAAAATATGCCTGAGGGGCGAACTCCGTTTTGTGTCATACAGAGATAAATTGAGAGGACCTCTACTCAAGTGAATTGAAGTAGCTCACATAAAAATAACCATAATGATAGTAGGGAAAAAAAAAATATCTTATAATGGATGTTGCTATCAAAATCTTAACTTTTTTTTTTTCCTTTCTGACACACACAAACGTTTTGCTGCTTATTCCAGCTTTACCATTTCCAAAATACAGGCTTCACTGTAAGGAATGAGTCCAGAAAAGTGTCTTTGTTGGGGCCTTGCTTAAGTAAGGACTGTAAATGGCTTTTAAGTAACAATAAAATGAGAAAGGTAAATGGGAATGGCCAACTTGCAAAAGACAAAGCAGATGCAAAAAACATCTAAAAGAGGTAGTGATGGAGCTTTGTTCTGCTATAGRTCTGTTGCCGTATATCTGACTCAGTATTTCACAAAATGCCAGCAMGGTTGAGGTTAGAAGGGACCTCTGGAGGTCAACTTGTCCAACCCCCCCTGCTCAAGCAGGGCCACCTAGAGCCAGTTGCCCAGGACCATCCCAAGGATGGAGACTCCACCATCTCTCTGGGCAACCTGTGCCAGTGCTTGGTCACCCTCACAGTGAAAGTGTTCCAAGCACAGAAATAAGAAACTTGACCTGTTATAAATGCGTTATAATGATCTCCCAACASAAAAATAAGGCTGAAAGCGTTGAAATTATCATTGGCTGCATGAGAAGAAGCACAGCCGCTAGAAATGGGAAAGCAGTATTGCCCTGAGATCTTGCCTCAATACTCTCCCTAAGTCTGGACCTGATAATGCACCAAAGTATGCAGAAGCGCTCCTGAACCAGGGAAAAACACTGGATAGGAGGCTTAATGATGCCTGTTACATACTGTGTCTGGCAATTGGGTAAACTGGTCACTCGCCAAAAAGTTATTTCATAATCCATCCTCTTCCTCTTTTTCACTGTGAAAGAAAATGGATTAGGAAAAGGTTTCCAAAGATCTTGAGCGATGGGAGCAGACTTTGCAGAAGTCCGCAGATGCTCGGAGAGTTTTGGGAAGCTTTTCATGGCGGAAGGTTTGGGTGCCGCAGGGCACCTACTGAAGTTGGTTGCCTGCAGGTATCCTGCTGGCACCTACCTGGGTAGGCTGGTGCTGCCTTGCTAGGCAGGATGGAGAGGAGAGGCTGTCTCGGCTGCTGGAAGACAGGTCTGGGGCTCTCTGGCAGGTCTGGGGGTGAGAAGGGGGCTGCGCAGCTGCCTGAGAACGCCTGGCAAAGAGCACTAACTTACTCCGAGATCCAGTTTTTCTTAAACATTCGTACCGCCTGATCAAAAGCTTTACAGGGAAGGAGGAAACGCGCTGTCTGTTTCGTTCTGAAACACGTTGCCAAAAAAGATGACTAACTGAGCTACCTGACAACTTTTAGGAAACATTAAATGAGTTCATATGCGATTGTATTTTTGTGAAGTTGCATTTTTATGGCACAGATGTTTTGCTTCCACCCATACTGTCAAGCAATAAAAATTCAGATGATCAAAAGGTTATTTTAAGTAAAAACAAACAAAAAGACACYCCAAACTTTACATTTTTTTTAGCCTGTGTGATTTCCCCCTCCCCGTGTGTTGGTTTCTGAGCCTTTAAGGTATAATTGGGTCATACTTTCCAGTTTTCTCAGTACAGTCCCCACATYGCAAAAATCCTATTGACTTACGGAGGAAATACCAATTCCCTTTTAAGCTTTTTTTGAGTAGTGGGGTTTGAGGTTCTCAAGTGATCCACTCATTCCAGACATGGGGGCTAAATGAAATACTGAATGTCACACAGGTGGGCAGCACTCTTTGTARGCATACCTTTGCGTGTGTGTTTTCTTGCACACGGTTGTTAGCACGTAGATGGGTGTACTGTGTGCCCAGGGTCAACCCACCGATATAGGACAGATACCGTAAGTTGTTTTGTTTGGGTTTTTTTGCAAAAGACCTCTAAATAGTTAGAGTACTCAAACTTAGTGATAAGGTCTTCAGAAGTACTCAGTGTCTCTTCAAAAAGGCTATGCAAATCCCATTTCTACCACTTAAAATTCAACTGAGGTGCGGTTAGGATTTGAAGGTGTAAATTAGGTAACCAGTGTGGTAATAGTGAATAAGTTCCCGATTTTACATGGGTTTGTAATAATAATTGTAAAACATGCTTTGACTTGAGTAAGATCTTAATTTATGCCAGTGCTGAAAATATGCTTGATAAATTCACTCCCTTACATGCATGAGCACAATTTGATATATTGTGCAGACTCTACTATTGACAGTATCAGGGCTAAAAAAGCTTAGAAGAGAAGTAAATGTGATTGTTATTAATTTAGGACTTGCATGAGATGAATTCACTGTATCTGCAGTATTACTGTAATTATATACTGTATTAGTATATTGACAGTATACTGCATCTTACTCAAAATTACATACTATTTTCTTCCATTTTCAAGCAGTTGATTCACCTGCAAATTCATAAACTAATGCAACAGACTTCCCTGGAATAATCACATCTCTGCTTCCTTTTAGCAAATGCGTTATGTGGTTAYGGGGACTTCAAAGCTGTGAATTTGGAACTTGCACTGACTTCCATCAGAGGACCAGACCCAAATCTTTGCAGAGTCAACCTCTTCTCTACCCAAATGATTAGAGCATTTGGTTCCACTTACTGGTTTTAAACATTGTTTGCCRTCTATATCTTACTAATAATACGTTTTTGCAATAGATGTTAAAAAAGAAAATGCAGTAAACTATTGAAGAAAAAAGCGCAAACACATGTAAATATCACTGGACTCTGATATCTTCTTTAAAATAGTTAGTTTGCATTTCTTTCAACTCAATGTCCTTTTCTGATTTTTAATGTTTGAGGGAGGCCTGCAGGTTGGCGTGCCTGAAGATACTTGTTGCTGTGGTATCCTATTTCTCACTTGACTGTCTTCCCTCAGGCGTTGCATCCTTATTAACTGAGCTGGTCATGCTGTTTGCAACCTCACTGGTAACGGTGACCCAGAGTTGCCGTGACTGGGAGGGAGGGACCTTCTCATGGTGCTGGTAGTACCGTGAGGCTCCATAATGCTCTGCACATTTGCAGAGTCTCCCTGCCCAAGCAAACTTCTTTTCACAACTGGAGATTAATCACCTACTGGGCTTGTAGATTAATTTTATTAACAGGCACGTACAGGATCATTAGTTCAGGCTTGTGGCTTGATCTCACGCTTCTCCTATTCTCTTCTGACAAGTGGAAACATTTTATAAATAACAAATGAAGTGAGAATGGGATTAAAAAATGAAAATAATGCTATGAAGTATGAAAACCATGTTGTTGTTTAAATAAGTTAGTAGTTGGAGGAGACGTTTTCCCAAATTGCTTTTTCAAGCTTTTTTTCTCTCTAATTTTTGATTACTTTTTTTTTTCCCCTCTGCATTTTAAAATCCCAGTTATTTATTATGCTTGGTATATAGTGTATTAGATGCTCAGCAGATAGTTTACAACTATAAATTTTACACTGATAGTACAATTGCAGAAATTTTGTTTGTGCTTTAGGATGTAAAACTGGAAAAATAACATTCCTCAGCTGGTTCTGTCAAAGCAGAGTATTTGAGGGAATGAATCTTCGTTTCTGGCTGTGCAGGCACAGTGCTCAATGGGAGCAAAAGCAGAACAACCCACCTAGCAATCCATTAACGGGGCTTTGTAGCATTTCTGTTTATGAGGAAACATCACTAATGACCCATTAGGTCAGAAGACTATGCAGAGAGCCCTGCTCCTCTGGCCTTTCCCAAAAGAAGGCTAGTAGGGCATCCGGAGAGCCTGCTGACTTTTTCATGTATTGGGCCCTATATCTGTTAGTGCTAGCACCTATGGGTGACGGGCAAAGGTTTCTTGAATTCTCAAAATCTGTGGAAATCAGGCCTGTACGTTTTCTCGCTTTGTCACAAAAATGCAAATTGTGAGCAGAAGTGGGAGTCCTTCAAATTCATGCAGAAAGAGAGGCAGGAGAGCTGCTGTCTCTTAATATTGTATTTCTAACAGTTCATTACAAATGTTTTCTGCACATCTGACAATGAATTGTAATGGACTGTAATTATGGCATGAATATGTGCTGTATTTTGATTTGAAATCTACTGCTAATTAATTAAGTGCAAATCTGAATGCTGTAACAACAAAATGGTGGCTCATTTACACATCTGGTTTAATTTTCCATTCTGAAATAAGATGAAGCTGAGGTTTTTACTTTAAAGTTTGTAGGGGACTTTTATTTACAGTGTCACCGACTTCTGTAAATTCTACCTTTTGATTTCTTCACAATTGGTCCATTAATGTCAGTGGAAGCTTCGTGTCTTGTTTATGTAGGTCTCTAGACGTGAGTGTCTCCTAGCAGTACTCCTTCAGCACAGAGTATCACGTTTGCATTCCCTGATAGGAACCTCACGGACACAGCGTATTACTGCTCTTAAAAACCAGCTTGTGCGTTGGCAGCGCCTCAGCTGGGTGATAGCAGCCTGTGAAGCCCACCTCAGTTCTCGAGGCCGTCGGTCGCCCTGTCGACATCGGTGGGGCTTAAAACATTACGGGTTTGGGTCTGGGAGTGGTGCCGGCCAGGGTATTATTTATTGACAGCTACGAGGCATTGGCGCTGACGTGAGATGCTTCTTAAAGTTCACCTTTTTGCACAAGGTGAGGTGACGTGAGATGCTGCTTTTCGCGCAAGGTGAGAGCGTGGAACAGCATCCTCCCAGCTTACGAACCTGAAAATGTTGAGCTTTTAACTAGTGGGGTTTGGCTTTTAAAAATAAATAAATAAATCAATGTCTGGATGGGTTTTAATCGGTGAATTAATTGATGCTCTATGAGTGTTCTGGAGTATTTTCCCCACTTAATGGTGATGAGAGAATATTTTGTTTAAGCAAAACACCATCAGTCCCTCCCATTACCGGTTTTGTTTATTAGGAGCGAGGAAACTCTTGGTTTTGTTTTTAAGATTTCTATCAGTTTTTCCTTACTTTTAAAGGTGCATAGGTTTCACCAAGCGGCGGTGTTGCTGGAGGTCACAGCTACTGAAGGAAGCAAATTAACATACAGTATGTTAATTTGTTTTCCCTGTCCTTCAGTCACAGTGAGGAGAGTCTAAATATTTCAGTGACTGAGACTTTGGATTCCTGCTCCTTGCTACACAACAACAACAACAACAACAAAAGCTATTTATAGCAATAACAGTTAGCAGCGATACAGCAGCCTCAGACAGCTATAGGCAGCGTCTCACCATGACCACAAATGTTAACTGCTTTTGCACTGAATGCCTCTGTGAAAACAAAGAGCACTGAGAAATAAAGATCAAAGCAAAACCAAAAGAAAGATTTTTTTATTGCTATGTTTTACTTTGCTGGCAGACCAGAGCAAAGGTTTTCTGAACATTTAAAAGATGAAAAAGGTGAAGAATCCCAGAAGCGATTTATCTTGAAGCGAGATAACTCTAGTATTGATAAAGAAGACAATCAGGTTGGTTCTCGGTTCGAGAGTTGCTGAAATTTGTTCTGTTTTTGAAGGTGGGCTGACTGATGTTATTGTTGTTCTTTTGTTGTTGCTCTCCTCCTCCTCCTCCCCTGCCCTCCTGCCCCCTCCCCGCCTCCTCTGGCGTACGTACCACCGTGGGTAGCATCGAGCCCCGGCGTGGCCGCTTCAGCCCTGGCAGTGTGTGGGTTTGCATGGGTGGTTTGCTTGGCGCAGGACTTGCTGCATGCCCACGGGAGGGGGAATGCCGGCGGCTCCGGGCTGCGTGGAAGGCTGTGTCAAGTCGCATTTCTCAATGTCTCGCCTAACTATGGCAGTTGTTCCGCTCCCTACAGCTTTCTCCTTCTGTTGTACCCGTTCAGAGTTGGATTTCGGTGTGGACCGATGATAAACTGATGTAGCCCAAAAAGGAGAGAGGAAAAAAAATTTAAAAAAAAATAAAAATGCCCCAAACAAAATGTGATGGTGAGGCCAGGTTGATTTTTTTTTTTTTTTTTTTTTTTAAAAAAACATCCTAAATTGAGTTTTGACAAAAATAAATCAGTTTCACCTTTTAGTTCCCTCCCTCCTCCGGTGCCCTTACCACCTTTTACTGTCTGTGTAACTTACTTGCTTGTCGTGCATGTACTGTGGCAGACGTTCCCCCTCTGTGTTGCCTGTGCCATAACACTACCTTACCTTAGGTGAGCCCGGTGAGTAGGGGAGCGCCAGGGAAATGTGTGTGTTTGTGCTGCCTTTAAAAGCGGGTGTTGTGCTGTTTCAATCCAGTGCAAGCTGTATATGTGGAATATATTAACAAAAAAAATCAAAAAGGGTTCTGACATGAATTGCTTTTATGAGAAAATTCTCACAGGTAAGAAGACAGCCTATGCTTTCTTTGCTTAGGTTATGTTTGTGGAGGGACCTGCTAGTGAGTCTCTCATTGCCAGTCTCCACATTTTCAGTAAAGGACTGATTTTTTTCCTTTCTTTTTTTTCTTTTTTTTCCCCTTTTTTTCCTTGACTTTCAGTTGTACATAGCAGCCTTGCCAGTTACGCTGCATCCGAGTTGGCTTCGAAAGCAAACCCCAGGCATTTTCAGGGTGTGGTGAACATGGGGATCAGCCAAAGGGAAGCAGCAATGACCTATCTCACCAGGTGCTGGGGTGCAGGGGGAGAAGGAGCAGTACTTGAAACCCAATTGCCAGTGAAGCATTTCTTGCTGGGGGTCCTCTTCTCCTCTCCTCCCTCCCACGGCACAGCCATTTCCTGCACTGCGGTTTGCCGAGAGGCACGAATGGCCCTTCTTTGCCCAGCGAAACTGAAGTCGAGGGTTCCTTACGGTGTAGAAATGGTTAAAACTGTCGTGCCTATTATTTGGGACTTTTCCTCCTTGTACATATAGGCTTTGGTGGGTTTCTTTTAGGGCTTGCAGTTCAGCTCTTGCAGCCTAGTTTCCCTCTTTTCTTCCTCGATTTCGTAGGTAGCGCAGCGCTGCCTGCCCTCCTCCTCCTCGCAGCCGGTAGGAGAGTCGAGAAATCTTAGCAGCTGAGAGCAGTGGCGCTTAGGCTTGGGGTGAGAACACCCGGTTTTAGGACTGCGGGTCCACAAAAGCCGTGCAGAAAGCCTCGTTTGGGCCACTCGCTCTACAACCTGCGTGCAGTATCTAACTGGAAACCCTCAGGTGCCCAGCCTCGCCGGGCACTTCGTGTAGGAATGACAGCTATCGTTTTCATGCTTCATTTGTTTAAGTGAACATTTATTATTCTCAGCTGACAGTTACTTAACGGCAGTTTTTAACAGCTCAACTTATATAACCCTCCTGGTTTTCTTTCTGCTCAGCAAAACAGAATTCTTCCATTTAGAGATGACAGACGAAGTAAATCAATTGAAGAGAGAGAAGAGGAGTATCAGAGAGTGAGGGAGAGAATATTTGCACAAGATGTGAGTAGTTGTTTTAATTGCCTCTTTAGTGCCATACCTTCGCCGGTAGTCAGACAGTCTTGCTCCCCTCCGACACGAACGCCGCAGCTGGACTTTGCCCTGTGGAGCTGGAGGTGACAGGGAAGGGTGATTGGCGCAGAGGGTCCGAGAGGAGCTCGAGAGGTGCGGAGGTTGGCTTCTGGAGAAGGAGGTGACGAGAGTTGCAGGGAGAAGGGTAGGGAAGAGATCGGGCCCAGCATGTTGTCTGGGGAGTGCTTATCCCCTTTCTTTGAATGTTTGTGTGGTCTAGGTTTCCTCCTTTTTTCCTTCTCTTTTGCCAACCAAAGAGCAGTGATTTAAATGGACACTCTCAATAATTTCAAATAGCTGTGTTATTTCATATTTGTTTCGAGCTGGATCAAATTTTTAAGTGTCCTTCTGCAGAGCCTCCTCATGGTTTTGTTTCTTTGGACCAGTGCTGTAGCRCTAAGACACTAAGAACAAAGAAGAGCCAGAGGTTAAACATGGAGTTGCATGGGTTTTTTGAAATGACCGATTAAGGAACTGTATTTCTGCCATCAGAAAGAATTGGTCACGTTGTTGATGATTTTATTCTGAAAGGAATAAAATGAAATAGGCATTATAATTCCCGACTTAACAAAAAATCAGAACTTGCACAACAAGCTACGTTGCTAGAGGAAAACATTTAAATACAAAACATMTGTGAGCAATGCCTCACGTTCCTGAAAAAGGAAGAAAATAATAATTTGCTACAATACTGTAATGACAGGGTCCTAAAAGGAAAAAAATAAAAAAGTCAACATTTTATTGTTTTATCTCACATCTCAGTGGGAGCTCTGCCACTTAGAGGAATATGGGAATAAGCCCAATTTAAAACTATTACTGAAAATCATATTTGGCAGTGTCCTTTTAAATTAAAGCTGTTCATATGTTGCAGGGCTAATAGTATTATTTTAGATATCCTTTTATTTTGCTCTGGTTTTGGAGTTGCACACATCCAAGTTATTTTTCTTTAGCAGAATACGTTGTATAGTTTTAAGGCGTGTGTTGTCTCATTTGTGATAAGTAATTTTGCTTGTTTATAAGTAGCTTGCCACTTCTAAATGTTTTTACCCTGGCGTTTCCTTTCTTGACTGAGACAATTCCAGTAAAAGCAGATGCCCTTCGGTTTACGCTTTGCTTTCAGCATGTGGGTCTGATGTAAATACTGTCACAGTGTATACGGTAGAGTTACAGAGTTGTTCAAGGGCTGCAAAAGCCTCTTTGCAACCTGTCTCCTATATGAAAGCTGCTGTTTCTGGCTTATTACAAAGGAGCTTGTACAAAACAAAAAAATCTTTGTGTCTTGAAGCAGACTACAAATGAGGCAAAATGTTGTTTAAAAATACCATATGGAAAGTTGTTGCCAAAATAATGCAGTTTCTATCACAAGCAGTAGCTAGAAATGCCAGGCTGGGAGACGGAGGTGGCTGGAAAAGTGYGCTGAAACTCGCTCCACAATGCACTGCTGTTTTTATCTCTAGATAACTTGCGGTTTAAAGACAGGCAAGCGGTGAGCATTTTAATTGCTCGCAGCATGAGGTGGTTGTGGTCCATTGGGTTAGCATCTCCGAGTGGCAAGACCTCAGTAACAGTGTGGTTTGTGGCAGGCATTTTAAATGGATTGGGAGTGAGCATTTTTAAAGATGAGCAATGTTAGGTATCTCTCCCTCTCTCTCTCATATCCRCCCATTTGCTCTCTCTCTCTGCTATTGCAGGTGTTAGTGAGCATTGTAGCGCAGTGAATTTCAGCAAGCTGTGCTAGTAATATTAACAGGAATATAAGTCTTAGCTGAGCYTTTTTGAGTGGAGCACTCCTCACAGATGAGGTGTTTTTAGGATGRTGTCAGTGGTTGTGGTGGTGGACAATGTAATTTTTTTCAATTTTAGGAAAGAGAGCAATGGCTTCCTATTATAGGTAGCCACTTACTGCATGTAAGACTTTATAGTTTTAAAGCCCTCTGCAATCAGTAATTAATCCAGTTCTCCCCAGGTTTCTCTGAGGTAGGTACCTAAGCCTYGTCATCCTGCAAATTATAGATGTAGAAAGAGAGACAGGGAGGGATTAATCATGCAGTATTTTTATTATCTCTATACTGTTTACATTGTTGTAGTCAAGCCTTTATCAGTGCCTTGCTTATGAACCTTAGCAAATGGATTATAGATACGTCGCTTCTAATTAGAGTATGCATGAAGAGAGCTTGCATGAGAGGTCTCCAAAGGGCAGCCATGAAGGTCAAGAGTACTGCCATAACTTGTTGCACCTAGCACCCCTCTCTAAACATGTTTGAGGTACCCAAAACTCTTCAGATAACATATCAGCCCAAGAGTCAGAACTCTGAACAAAATTTAGGAGGAAAAGGCAGTCTGGTTACAGGGGCAAAAAATTCTGTGCATGTCTCAAAAGCTGTGAAAAATGTCTTAACCTGGACCCCACATACCAGCCAACAGAAAGTTTGCTTGCCCTTCCTTTGATTTTGCAGCACTCTAGTGCRCCAGATATCTTCATTTCCAAGTGGGAAGGTTTTAACAAAATAAATACGTTCATGACTAATGTCATCATTATGATAGTCCTTATGATGATTAGTCTGATATTAGTCAGTTCTTCTGGCAAGTTTTCTATCTGCTGTGTTGGCTATCATAAATTTTGACAAGGGGAGCTGGAGGTTTTAATGACTACTGTCATGTGTAGAGTCATAGCAAGCGGCAGGGATTGAGAAGCATGTTAATGTGGTATCTTAATAAAAGGATTGGTGAGGAAATAAATAGTTAATAAATGTGATCATTCCAGCTCACTGAAATAAGAACTACAAAGTGCAYCTCAAACTTTTCAGGCTGCTAACAGTAAAAGAGTGCTGCATGAGCTCTGTTATGCTCAAAGCTATTTTCAAGGTTATTTTTCAATTGCAAAGCCTACAACCTTCCTTTGTAAAACATGTTTTTATTAGAAATTTAGTTTTACAACAGTTTGACTTTTACAACCAAGTGCACTGGAGCAGAGGACCTGGAGTATCTGGGTCTTGCAAAGAAGTTTCTTGTCTGAACTGCTTTAGTTGCTTTTAGCAGGTTGAAAAGTAATTGTCCAAGAAAGACCAAGAACAATCTAAAAGAATAAAAAAAAGTATATGTTGTTCTTTCCCTGTGCGTTAATTCAAATTGTAGATTTAACTGAGAATCATAAATGGTACACTACGTTTGGCTTTTAAGCATGCAGAAAATTGATTTTAAAGACTAGCAATCAAATTACATAGGGGAAATTTCATTCTTTGAGGTTAATGCAATGTATAACCTCATCAGCCAGAATCACGTAAGGGCCATCCATTGTTCATAAATGTATTCTCTAGTAATCATTGTGTAGTCACTGAAAAATACAGATGTTTTATTACTTACACAAATGCTAGAATTGCCCATGGTACACATGGACCTTATTAAAGGAAATACATGTTTTTTATTTTTTGTTGTTAATTGTAATTGCTATTTTTGACTAAGGAGTGTATTCTGATGAGCCAGATCCTTTAGATAAAATAAATYATGATTCCTCTCCTTAAGAAAACACTGAGGATTTTTATCACTCTCTGATTAAAGAGAGTCACAAAAGAAGTATTKGAAAAGGTGGCTTCAGCCTTATCCTATCCTTCTAGTAGGAAAAGATTAGGAAGAAGAGGATTTAAAATTAATAAAAACAAGACCAAGACACGCTGCGTGTTGGCTACCATAAACCCGTGGGTACTAAAACTCCCATGCTGCTGTACAGAGCCTTTGTTTGTGGCTGCAGATGAAGCAATAAGCATTAGTTGGAAGCCTGAGATCTATCACATCTTGTTAACTGACGTGAAAATGATTACCTGATGGTATCCACTGCAGGATATTGCTGCATGTTAATAGTTATCTATGTTGGCTAATGTAATTAAAAACAAGAGCAGCAACCCCCAGTATACCTAGTGCACTGACAGAGCTGACGCATGTTTTCCAGTTGAGACTTTAAAAGGTTCTGGGAAATTGGAAGAGTGAAATACTCGTTTCATAAATGACAGTTAGTCATACAGAGCACTCTAATGGAAATCTTGCATGCGGAGGTCTCCAAGGAGGTGAATTTGTAGGTAATCTTGCATAACTTTTTCCCTTTTGTAGCTTTGTTGTCAGTGTTTTTGATAAGTATACAAGAGCCAAGCGTTTTAAGAATGTTTTTGACAACAGCTGTGCTGTGTACTTAAGCTTTCCTGGTGCTTTAAATTGAGCATTATAGATGCTATAGATCAGGAAAGTGAGTCCTGACCTTGTAGTAGCTAAATTGCTATCCAGAGCTGCTTAGCCATCTGATTTTTAACAGTAGGAATAACATAATAAAAAGTGCCTGTCTTCTCTGCCTCTCAGCCTCACACCTGTACTGAAAAATAGTTTCCAGGGATTGTGTGGTCCTGTGCCAGCATTGTCAGCCAGGAAGACAAATGGAATTATTACAGACTCTGTCTTTAAGTCTATAATGCAGTTGATAGTGGTTCCCATCAAGACACTGAAAAGGGAGCAGACTTCTCCACTTGCCTGATAAAATATAAATCCCAGATATTTATTCTGCTTTATGCCCCAGTCTCTTTAAAAACTTGCAAAAATGAAATTAAGTTCAAAAAAAAGTATTCCAGACAGGTAGACGCCCCTTTGCTTTTGTAACTTTGTGGGGACACAGACCAGTACTCTGGTCTAAGGAAAGGTTTTTACTCGCTTGTTCTGGAAGAGTAGCTGTAATGCTGCTTTGGAAATGTGACTGCAGAGAAGTCAATGCACAAATATCTATCATGAACCTCAAAGTGAAGACGCAGCCCCACAGTTGAGGTTGTACAAGCCCACGGGGTGATTTCACTATGCTCGTAGGTAGTTAGACTATGCTGAAGTCTGCACAGCCACATTTGTTAATGAAACCTTGTGAGTAAGGTCCATAAAATGAGAGAAGAGGCAGTGTACCTGTTGTACAAAGGATCCCAGTGGTTTCAGGTGGAACAGTTTGTGTTTCCTCTCGGCCTGGGATGAAACCCTAGGTCTGCTGTAGCTGATGGAAATTTGGTCCCTGGTAATGGAGAACTTGCTTCTGATATCCTGARGCTTTTTGCAAAGGAGAGATGCACTTGCCACCGATGCAGCCCAGAGCCTTGCGTGTTTAGTTGGAGCGCAGGGTGGGAGCTCGCCGGGGAAGCCCACGGAGCTGTCAGATGTTCCCTGGTGTGGATGCTGGGTGGGTGAATTACAGCTTTAACGAGAAACCGCATTGCCTTCTCAGGGCTAAATTCATTCCTTGTGTAAACTGATGGGATGGCACTGGCTGCGGTGCCAAGGGAAAACTTTGCCTACGCATCTGCTGGAGCACTGGGAATGAGCAGGGTGTTGCTTCTGGTGTTGGCCAGCGCTCTTTGAGTAGGTCATTAGCTCACCCTTTTCAAAACAGAAACATCCCAAATCCTTGCATATCCCATACCATTAAAATTTGACACAGCTAATGATGGCATTGCATTATTCTTTGAGCTGAGTCCCGTTGTTACAGAAGTAAAGGGCATGATCTCTGGTGCCCTACTCCCTTTGCCTGCCTTTTGTTTAAATTCAGTGCAAGTACTGACTGTCCTTTCTTTTGTACCTCATGGAGATATAATCCAGTGACAGCTACGAGGCACTTCRTGTAGTGAACATGATATAGGAGGGAAATGAAAAAATCAGAGAGGGAGAATTATTCATGGGAAATTGAGCACAGCTTCATTTCTCTGCATAAAAAATTAAGTAATGCTAAAAGAATTATACACCTGCCCATAGGATTTATTTCTTCCGAGCCCTTCACCTTTCTCGGGATCTAAGTCCTCCAGCAAAGAACCTTTTTGCAATAGACTATTACTGTTGTTAGTATTATTATTAAGATTATTATAATCATTTTATATCTCAATGTGGGTATGACTGTTTCTTCTCCAACCGTAAAATGTGAAATCACATAGTATTTCGAAGTACTGCAGTATCTTCTCTCCCTTTGAAGAACTTTGTCAMTTCTGCATGCTTTCCTCCTGTTTGTCCCTCCTACCTGCAGCTCTGTGCTATTCTGCAATCTTATTTTGAGGTGGTAGGGCAGACCAGGGAAACCTTATATGATGTAGGAAAAACATTTTTCCCCTTTGAATTGCCAGTATTTTGTACGTACTGCCTTCTTCTGATCTCAGGACTGAGAAGTTTCAGTTTGTTTCCAAACTGAGACCCCTCGCTGGCAATGTATTGTAATGCATGGAATTTATTTTACTGGCCTGACCTTATTCTTGACCTTTTTTCCCTCTTGTCTTCTGCAAATGCAAATGATGCATGAATTGAAATCCCCTTAAGCCTGAACAGGGGAAATAATTCTAAAATCAAGGAAGGAATTGGAATAGCAGAGCATATCTAGAACGTCTGATACAATGCCTTTTTTATTTTTCAGTCAGTTTGCTCCCAGGAAAACCTTTTTGTGGAAAACAGGTAAAAAATAGCTTTTTTTTTTTTTTTTTTTTGGGTGTTAAAACTTAGCTGTTTCTCTCTCTTATTATTTTGTCTATCTATAGTTCTATAGTTGTTTATCCTAATGCAAAGGCTATTGAGCAAATTTGTAATCCATATTATCTGCAGTGTTTTTCTGCTTTAAGGGGGGGGGGAAGAGATTGCCTTGCAGTATTGTATCTGAGCAGAHAAGGTGTTACTACTGCTTTCCCAAGACTTTGCATTTCAGTTTAAAAAGCAGACTGGGGTGCCGGGGGGAACCCACCTAATGTTTCATTTCAAATGCTCAGGCTGTCTCTGGAGTGCCTTTAGAATTTAACTTACTGATCTTTAAAAAGTACTCCAGCAGTGGCTGGATGACGGTAGTTATGAAACACCACACTTGAGTTTCTGTTGTTTAACCTGCTCTCCTGTGGGACTTCAACTTGTTGCTTGTGAAGGCTCCCAAAACCTCCAGACCAGACCTGCTTTACTGCTGCRTTGTAGTAATGAAATGGTGATACCT
The DNA here is from genome assembly GCA_030449065.1 of Oceanodroma leucorhoa. Classification (NCBI taxonomy): domain Eukaryota; kingdom Metazoa; phylum Chordata; class Aves; order Procellariiformes; genus Oceanodroma; species Oceanodroma leucorhoa. Next base: position 1,083,925 of record JASVER010000117.1, read on the forward strand.
GAGCTAACTGTTATTTTGCATTACTGTGTGATAGTTCTTATGGATGTTCATTTTATCATAATAAATCCATTTAAAGCAAAGGGAAGAAGAATCTGTGTATAACTAAGATCTACAAAATATGAAGCGTTAGCTCCGTAGCAGCCATAAATTAGCTTAGCTGTGTTGAAGATCTTCAAAATTGTGCACCTTTATGGCAGATAAGGATTTTAACCAAAAYGCTGAGAATTTCACTGGTGAGTGTTTGAGCACTGCCAGCCCAAGTCTGTCCTGTGCAGGTTTTAAAACTGTTTATCATCCCCTTGAAGAAGGGGAGGTTATCTTTCACASTATTTCTATCTCTGTCCATCTTTACATCTATAAGATGTGTTTATGGGTAAGGCTGTTCCCATAGAAAATGACTCCACAGTAATGGCACAAACCAGCTTTTGTGACAGACAGTCCTGAAAGCGGAATGAGGGAAGTCCCTCAAGGAGGTAATGGCCAGTGTCACCTAACCACCTCGTATTCTGAGAGCCAAGGATATTTCCTCAGCTGCTTCTTCTGTATCATGACTGTGGAGATATGTTTTATCAAAATAAATAAAAAAATGCAACAGAGGAACCCAAAAAGCAAAAAGAAGATGCTCCCATAAACCTACTTTTTCCTCTCTGGAGAGAATGGGACARTGAACGTGACGTAGTTGTTCACATTCCCAAGTCAGTATGGAAAGTGCTCAGACACTGCGCTGCTGAGGATAGGCTGGGGACCTTTATGGGATAAACCGTGAACTTCATAGCCAGGCCTCCATTGGTTTGTGCATTCAATCCCACACCTGCATGCAGAAGAACGTGGCCAGCTACGGTGCTGCACTTGCCTCATTTTGCTCAAACCCGTGAGCTGGCGGACCAGCATTCCCGGTGTGAGGATGCATACCCAAGTGGAGACCGGTAAAAGGCCAGGTTGGAAACTGGGCTTTTGTTACTGCCTGCACTGTTGTTGTCAGGAGGGAGACTTCAGCTGCGTTCCTCAGAACACTGCTTTTTCTTGCTGCATGCCGTACAGCCTTTGATCAAGTGAAGCACTTAAACTCATACTTAGCTCCGTGCATATGAGCAACCTTGTTGATTTGCTGTGTTGAAAGTTAGGTATGTGTTTAAGTGCTTTACCTTTCTTTTTCATCAGAGATCCCAAGCATTTCTCTGAGCTGCAGAGATTTCGAAGCGACTTAGCAAGTGCTTAAAATTATATATGCAGTCTTTTGCTGGCTTGCATTTTTTATGTTCTTATTAGGTGATATTTTTATGAATTTTCTTTTGGATGTAGATGTATGGTTCCTTGGCTTCTGAGAATAACCTTGCTCGATAACAGGAAATGTTAAATGGCCTTCAGCCTCCCTGGCTGACATTTCTCATGTTCAGTTGACTGTGGAAAGTTGGGGGGGCGGGGGGGGGGCGGGGGGGGGGGGGGGGGGGGGGAGAGTTTTAGCCTTGTTTTTTTTAAACTCTGAACCTAGTGCAAGTTGGAAGATGTTGCTAGAAATTAAATATAGCTTTACAGATAAGATAAATTTGAATTACCATGTCTGTTACCATAATCTTTCTTTTCATTTTTCAGTAGGCTGTTGGAAGACAGTAGTATATGCAATGATACTCATAAGAAAAGACAGCTGTTTAGGTTTGTATGACTTTATTTAATATTCATTTCCCAGTAACTCTCACTCGTGATTCTATCCACGTCCTTGCCAAGGGAGACCTTGACGGGTGTGGGTATGTCATTTTTCTGGTTGGAAAGGAGCATGGAGAACAGAATTGTTACCCAGCGCATCCCATGCTCTCTGAATGGGGACRTCACAACGGGACCCTTTCCTTTGGTTTTTTGGATCATTGGCTCAGGAACCATGTTGGATTTTCAGCTGCCCAGCTGCTCGAACTGCCGCAGTTTGGGGGTGACTGTGACTGGTGGAAGTTCATTATGCTCTAGTACATACGACAGGCACGTTTCACAGACTGTTGCCCAGACTGACCTTTCTTCCTTTCGTTGGTTTATTAAAAGCTGAAGTAAAAGTATGATGAGGTGAAACTGATTGAAGTTCCCTTATCTAAAGCAGCAACGTTTTGAAACTTTTTCKCTGTGACCTTTGTCTTCCAAACTCCAATTCCTTCTGCCCAGAGAACATTCAGACATATCCCGCATCCCAGCTCACGTCCCAAGTCACAGGGAATCAGTAGGAGTCAGTCCATATTTTCATGGAGAACTTTTTTTATCAGTTGACACGCTGGATCGGTGGAAGACCCAACCTGGTGGTGACAGCATTCCTCTGAGAGGCTTAGAAAGGCTCTCTTCCTGCACCGTGAGCTCCCACAGGTTCAGTTCAAATCAACCAGAGTTGAGCATACCAAGCTGCTTTTAAAGTCAATCAGAATGCCACAAACCTTAAGCAGAGTGGGCAGAAGTAATGGATGCTTTCAKAAGCATGTCCTTCATCCAGTAAGGCACGTGGATAGCTAGGCAGAAGTAGGGTGGTCACTAGATGTCTGTAYGCATTCAGGTTTGCATTTGCAGCAGTGGTAGTTTGTGCCACTTCAAACCTGTATCATCTATATTATATAATTCTTCATTATGAGGAGAAAAGGATGCGGGATTACTTGACGTGTGGTTGCTGACTGTGCATGGCAGCACAGCAGCCACGGAGGAGATGGTGGGACTGCACCAGATAAGGAGCAGTGGTGGGAGCATCAGGAGCTGCGTCCCATGGCCATAGGCAGCAGGCAGAAAAGCTTTCCTTCATGCTTTGGGCTAGCCTTGATGATCTCAGAGTCTTGGGTTGGGCATGCAGGAGTAAGTAGGCATCTTACACACAAAGACTCTTAATAATTAGTATCTGAGTTTGGGGAACAAAAAGGAATTTGGTGTAACCCAAAGCCACAGATAATTGGGATACAAAAGCATTCTGTTTCTCTCCCTCTTTTCCACTAGAATGTAACTATAAGAGAATTGTTAATTTCTAAGCACAAGAATGCAAAAGAATTTGTAAATAATACACTTTGTTTTTTCTCTTTCCAATTAAATCATAAGGACAATTTCTTTTTAAAAKCTTTTCCCTTTTTTTATGTTGTTGCTTCTGTGCTGTTTCTCTTCATGCTTTCCCAGTGTCTGGGTCTAGCAAAGGTCAACAGGTTAATRCTGCTGATCACATCTGTGAGAGGCTCTGATCACAGGCAAGGAACGCACCAGCCTGATCCCCTCTTTGACACGCTGCTCCTTCATGTCCCGAGTGGCACAGCTCGGCAGGTTCTCCAAATAAAAAGCAGGAGCCATGTTCGCAAGGAGAAAGGGGACCAAAAAAAAAATACAGTCCCATCATTTTGATTTGTAGAAAGCGCTTTGAGCCTGCAAAGTATTATACTGTACAATAAGACAGAGGGGTGGCAAATGTCTTCTAAAAGCCTTCCAAAAGCCAGTGTTATTAGCATTACTTGCGATAATGGTTGTGGTGCCCTAAGCTGTAGTAGGCTTGCTGGTTTTGTCATTTTAGCAGCACATTGTAAGCTGTTCACCATAAATAAGCCAAATTCTCCTCCAAATTCTGCTCACAGTTTACTGTGCTGTCACTCAATACACTGGGTGCTCTGCGGCTGTCCAAGGACAGGCAGTCTCTACCCAGAGATGTTTGCAATTAGTGTATGCAGAGGCAAAAACCAAACAAACCCCAACTGGTGGGTCTCTAGGTGGACCATTGGCACTGTAGAGTTTGGAGTCACGCTGGGAGGACAGGTGTTTAGGGGAAGGCTTTGGGKGACACTGCAGGGCAGATGAAGAGGGGGACAAGATGAAGAGTGGGGACAAGGTGCAATAGAAATAAGGAGCATGGAGACAAAGGTAGAAGGTGAAGCTAGTGAGAAAAACCTTACAGGTGATGGACAGCAAAGGGAGAAGTAGCAAGGGGTTTGCTGAGGGAAGAGATCGATCAACAGGCAACGGGAACGCTGTATCAGAGCTTCATAATATTGCTGCGTCAGCCCTGTCTGGTGATGTGCTCTTAGGATATATGCGAAAGGGGAGCAGTGGTAAGTGCTGTGCATGTAAAAAGGGTATAGCAATGTTTACTTGCTGAAGGCAGATGAGTATTGGGGTCAAATCCCCTGTTTCAGGCAGGCTTTCATAAATGCRGAGTATTTCCTTGTTCTTTGTTAGGCTCGCTGTAGGGTACCCGAAGATAGACTTTGCCCCGACATGGTTTTGTTTGTGTATAAATCTTTGTTTCCTGATGTCCGTAGGGGTAACAGAGACAGCACGGGGAAGGCATCTGGCAGTCGGCAGAGCAGTACGGAGAACGAATTGAAGTGGACAGACCACCAGAGGCCATGGAGCAGCACAGACTCGGACAGCTCAAATCGAAATTTGAAGCCAGCCATAACAAAGACAGCCAGCTTTGGTGGGATAACCGTCCTGACGAGAGGAGATAGCTCGTCAAGTAACAGAAGTACCGGCAAACTGTCTAAAACAGGTAGCTAGTACTGTATTGGGTTTACAGTACTTCTTGTTGTACRGTGATAAATGGCTGTACTGSTACTTGCCTGAGTATGGTATATCACAGAATGGTTTGGGTTGGAAGATRCCTTCAGAGATCATCTAGTCCAACCCCYRTGGTTGGACTATATGGTGAATTACWGGAACAGTTGTTAYTTCCTGTGCATAGCAGATGTGTATGTCCATCTATGTATGCTAGTATCTGGGTACCCGGTATTGAGTTTTTAGGAATCAAGAAGAAAACCTGGTACCTGAGGTTTGCAAATCATAGGTGAGAGAGGCTTTTCCTGGAGTAGAGTATGTGCACGTCCTATTTGAACACTGCGCTTCTTGTAGCCTGAAAAGGTGGTAGTCCTTTCAGACAAAGCACAGATTTTACTTTTTTATTCATCTTACTCTTCTTGAGTCACGAAGAATTACATGTTGTGTATCTGATGAGAAATCCAAGAACATCTTGTTGTCGTTGCTGAAATGCAGACCATCTGTATCTTGGAGAGCAGCCTCTCCCTCGTTGCTGGCGGGTGAGGCAGTGTGCTGTGTGGTGGAAGCAGTCAGAAGCGCTGGATTCACAGAGGTCCTGCAGTCTCTCCATTTTCTTGTTCAGTTGCCATTAAATGAAAGCATCATTTAAGAGGACTACGAACTCGGTGGGAAATCTGCATTTATTTGCATTAACTTCAGGAGTACATTAACATGTGAGTGAGTCACAGGGTCTGGATCTAAGTAATTTCAAGCCATGTCATTAAGCTACTCCATTATATTTTTGTGTAAAAGCACATAATATATAATGAGCTCATCAGATGATTCCATCAGTTTGGTTCATTTGGTAAATATAGTACAGGACAAGTGGTAATCAATACTTAGCACTTAGTGCTTTTTCAGCTTGAGAATGTTTTATGGACGGTACTTAATTTAAACCCTGTTTATCAAACCTGTGTTGGTCAGATAACACTCTTATTCCCAAAATTGTACAGTAGCCTCTGCCATGTTTCAGGATGCTGGGGAATGGAGTTTTCAGAGTAAATCAAGAAAACGTCCGACTTTGTAGCTACATGCTGGACCTCCAGATCTTGAACATAGTTAAAAATTTTGTTACATTTCACAGCTGGAAAGGAACCCAGGTGGTTGGAAAGCCGCTCTTTCAAACCCTCCTGGTAGTAAAGCTGCTGGGAGCTTTTGGAATATCCTGCTTTTTTTTCTTAAKGCTTCTATTTTATGTTTCTTTTGAGACCCGAGACAAATACTGATTTTATTATCTTAAGATTCCTAGAAYGACAGAATATCTCAAGTTGGAAGGGAACCATARGGATCCCTTCCTAAGATAAGATTATCTTTCAGTTTTACTCCATCCTTATGTGTGTAAAATTCTATGGTATTAAGACATGAATTTGACTTTGAAAATTAGTACAGTATAGTTGTTTACCTCTGGCTTGTTCCTGAGCATGAGCATATGCAACATAGTAAAACCAGTGCGTATGTAGTTTTGAAACTACACTCCTATTTTTTCTTTGTATAAAGGCTGGATAGGTTATACAGTGGGACCTGAAGTATGTGGTAGACAGTGTTTTTGCCTCCAGATTTCTTTGCCTCCTGCGAATCTTTCTGTTGCATCGGAATTGAATTTGATACATRTGAATTAGGGAGGAGACACAGATTCCTGGTATACTTCTGTCATATCATTCACCTTCAGTAGAGTGCAGGTGAATATGTTTCTCTGCAGCAYTGTATTGCAGAGGTGCAGAGCATTTAAAGTGGTGTCAGGGAAATCCAGCTTGGAGGGTTGAGACCTGTAATTGCAAAGGAGTAATACTTTTAAGTAGCCATTTTAGTGTTAAAATCAAGCATATYGGAGGGTGCATTTTAAAATGTATTAAAGGAGAGATCTCTGAAGCATGCCAATACTTGTAAATTCATCTGCACTCTGTATGCACCAAACCCAAAATTGCTTTCAAATGAAAGCTCTTATAATACATTTTTAAAACATCAGTGATATTAAAATTCCATGTTCTTTGCAGAGCAATTACATATTGTAAGTGCTTTTTTTAAGCAAAATTTGAAAGCTAGTTGAGCACAGAAAGAGTAAAAAAGAAACAAAAGAAAAGGAAGAAGTGGGGAAAAAGAGCAAGGCTGGATGTCGAAACCTTCAAAGCCAGGACACGAAGTCAAACTGTCAGTCAGCATGAGGAAAGCCAGAGGAAATAATATCTGAATCGCTATGTCTCTCCTTCTCTCTAAAATGTTATTGAATGGCATTAAAACAGAAAAGAATGACTGTTCAAAAAATAATGCGGAAATATGCCTTGATAAAGTATTCTCCATTCACCAAAAAATGCTGAGTGCATTCATACAGCTGTCAGAGCCCCCATGTGCTACTTGCATATGTTTTCTAAGGTACATTAAGTACCRAGCAACATTGTGCCTGTTCTGCATTAGATCTTCATCATTCTGTAATCCAGTCATAGGCAGCACTGGGTGTTCTGTAGCTCAGTACACATTTAAAGCTTGATCATGTTTTTATTTTGGGAGATTTTGTTTATTTTCTGTTGTCTTTACTACAGTGATTGAAATGGGATTGCAGAGGTGTAGCTACAAACATTAGGCACGCTGCCCTGGTAGTGTGGCAGAGCCTGGAAGGCACCAATTCTGTCCCKGTTCTCCTCTGCAGAAAGTACTAGTCTGTTCTCTGAAGTACTTCATGATTCACAGTAATAAATTTAAAACATTTTTGCTTTGCATGTAGTATGTAGAAAATCAGTCTGAAGTTGGTAAAAATAGTCTTCATTGGCTAAATGATGGAAAATGTTTGTGACCATTTGTGAAATGTGAAAATTATTCTACATATATGGCATTCATCCAGAAGCATTGTCAAACACTTTTCTTGAGCATGGAAATACTAAGACTTCAAGGATTTTTACTGATGGCTCACAGCTGCATTTGAAAGTATATATAGTGATGCAATATTAGCACTGTAGCCTGTCTGGGTCATTTTTAATATTGTCACCAAAATTAAATGTTCTGYCCTTAACCTTAACTTCTGATAAATCAGTAATTAATGGTACATAGCAGACAACAGAARCTGAAGCACAGAAAGATGTTAGCCTCCCCTTAGGCAAAGACAGATCATAGAACGTGCTGTTCTCCGCARTAGAGTCCAGTAGTGTCAGTTAGTCTTAAAATTTTTAATTGCATTCAGCTACACKGGAATTAGAGCTTAGCAAAGGAATTCTGTTACTTCATTCTTGCAAACTTCACGAAAGGGGCTGTTTGAAATCCATTACATGRTTATCTTACTGGTACTGATGACTATTTTCACGCACCTGTTGATTGTTTAGAAAGTACTGTTCCACTGAAAAGCACAGATTGTATATTGCAAATAAAATTTTCTGCTCTCCTRTTCTGAAGCTTAGTAGATATATGGAGATGTATTAAGTTATAACTCAGTATTGAGTGGGGAGTTAATAATTTAACAAATTGCAATCAAATTGCATTCCTACAACTTAGGACATCATACAAAACCTTGGTTAGTTTAGGTTTCTGGTAATATAGTGGACTTTCCAGGACTGACTAAGCATGTAGAGTGGTAAGTTAAATAGATGTCCCTGTAGGCATCAAAGATGTACCTGTTCAGTCTCTAATACACCCATGAAGAGAAAATCTGGCTCACAAACTCCCACGTTACTTTCAGTGACACGTTACAACAGGTTTTAATRTACATTATTAGGAGGGAAGATGTGTTTCACAGAAATGTCCTCTATGTGTGTATCTACATAGCTATTTAAATAATTGTTGGAAGACTTAAAAGATGCAACTATTGCATCTYTAGCTTCTCTTAATGCATTTTCCATTCAGTGGAATGCACATCTGTTGGAGTGTATTTCTTTCCCCCCCATTTACAAAAAGCTGGCTGCATTGGGGTATCAGCTGTAGGGATACAGATCTGTAGGGATCATTAACTTCCTTGGCAGGGCTCCAAGTAATCGGAGCCACAACCTAATCTCTCCTGTTAGGTGTTTGTTGCTACTCCTGTTGGGCAAAGACGATTATACTGCAGGCATTTCAATAYATTAACCTCTTTTTTTTTTGTGATACAGTATCCTGTAAGTTATAGGTTTGTCTCGAGTTTTAGAACTGGATTTCTGCTTCTTTTTCTTAATCRGGCATTAGCCTGATGAATCTTGTGAGTCCAAGAGAAACTGTAGGAATGTTGATGTATGGGCAATAAATCATGAGCCAACTGCTTCCAATCATACACTTCCCGCCAACCGACTGTGCCGAAACATCAGTCTTATTTTTAGAAGTGCAACTTGCAGAGGAATAATCGTGTTCAYATGAGCACATACCATTATTATAAAAAAAACCCTAAATACATTGTAGTATACAGAAATGCAAGTGACTTATAAAAGTAGCAAATAAATATTCCTAAGCCAAGAAACTTTATCCAAGAACAAAAATACTTTCAGAGGTGATCAGCACTGCACGGCTCCAAAAAATTGACCGTCTGGAGCAAGTAGTAGGTAGATCTTGAGAGTCCAGTTGATAAGAAAGAAAAAAATTACCTTGGACGTGGAAGGTGGGATGAACAGAGATGTTCAAAGTCATCAGATAATGAATGCTGACCCAAAGAAAATAGAGCAAGATGTGTTGYATCGCTCACTAGCGCTCAGGATATTGGAGAATTAATGGTACCTCCATGCTCTCCCTCTGCAACCCCCCTAAGCTATTAAGACTTTGTGGTGATTTTTCTATCTCTTTTTTCTTTTACCGCTCTTTGAACTGCTGTATCTCTCAGAATATTAATGGAAAGTGATGAGAATATGAAGGTTATTATTATGTCAACTGTGAAGCAGCAAGAAAATTATAGAAGAATCTAGAAGAAGTAGCCATCATTACATACTGAAAAAAAGAGGTTGGATTGTGTAATGGGGGCAAAAATCTCATTTAGTCAAAGTTCCTTTCAGAAGTCTTTAGCAAGACATCTCTTAATGTGAATCTGAGTAAAGTCAGATAGTTAATTTTTTTTTTTCATTTGCTACAGTACTGAATTCATTATGTGGTGATTTCTTATTCCAAATTCAGACACCATGAAAACAGCTAATCAGARCTACAAAGACAAGATTAATTGGTGTTAATTTCCAAACATTAGTSTTGGAATTTACTTGGCTTAATATGTCTAGACTTAAAATGATAGGAAATAAGTTGTAGTGATGGAAAAAAATAAAAATACATCWTTCTTACACAGGATAAATAGGGCAAAATTGGTTAAGTAGTAATTTCTGGGAATTTTTTTTTTTAAATATTCAGAAAATTGCTGAAATGGTTTTGTGTCTTATTTGTGTTCTTTCAAAATCAYCAACTTGATCTACTGACATAGGAGAGCAGAACTCTGATCTTTTAAGGCAGACATTTCAAAGCTATCATCTTGGCCAGTGTGTGGTGATAGCTCCAGAGGTTGTTCCACTGCTTCTGCCTACCGTTTGATGATGAGTACATCTGAATTCATTGCAGTCCTTTGGCTTTTAACATTGAGAAGCTGGTAAAGATCAATTCGTGATTCTGCCATAAAAACAGCTGAAAGGGGGAAAAGAAAAAACAATTGAATGTCAGAGCTGCAATCTTCTTTTACGCTAACGGCATTTCTTCAGAATAGCATAAAATGGGGAGAGAGAGGTCTGAACTCAAGCGTGTAAGTAGTACCAAGTCTAGAAATAATACTGTGAAGTTTATGAAATCTCATCATYGCTCCTGTATCTCCAGGTAGCTTCTAACCTATTGAATTCAATAGGTGATGGAAAAGAGGCGAAAGTAAAGCAAGAACTCAAAGAAGCAACATGAAGTGCACATAGAAGGGCCAGAGAAATGCAGGAAAGGACCCGGTAACTGCTGTGGAAAGAAAACGAAACTCATGCRGTTGCATTTACATTTGGGAGCAAGATGCCAAATACTGCTTGCGGCGTGATGAGGATGACCTCCAGGAATATCTCTGCAGTTGGTAGAAACACTGAAAACTGAAATGATCCAGTACATAAAATTATCCCTGCAGGAATAATCTTTCTAAATTTCCAACCTCAGTCTACAAGGAAGGGAAAAAATATAGCAGCTAATACAACTTTGGAGTGTATTTATAGAAATTAAAAATTTCTTCTGAAATCTCTATTGCTTTCTTGATTAGATACTGGAGAAGCAGATTTAGGGTCYTGCTGATGGCAAATAGTGCATAGTTCATAAAGAGGACTGTCTCTGTAGTAGCTRCCGTATAGGATATGAAATTTGAAGAAGATGGATAAAAATGTGTTTTACACAGCAATCCGCAGTAATCTGTGGAAGGACCCTCTATTTGTTAACTAACCGGGTGCTGGTGTGATTTCTTAAGAGGAAACCTGTTTTGCTGTAATTATGAAGAAATAAATGAATTCCAATACGGATTTGACCAAAAATGAATCCAAAGTTCTAAGCAGTCTACTGCAGGGTCCTCCCGTAGTATCCCAAATATGAAGGGATGTAATTTGCCCGCTAAGAAAGAAGTTTGCTAAAACCTAAGTCTTAGTTCTTTCTTTTCTTTTAGTCTACACCTGCAGGAGGGCACTAAGGAGGTTAGTAATTAATGTAAGATGCATAGACAGTGCACAGAAGTAAAACAAAAGAAGTTGCAATWAAAATATACTTTACTTTTGGAAGGAAGCATCCATACAGACATTTACTTTCACACCTCCCTTGTATTTGCCTTAACATTCCCCTTTAAGGAAGCCATTCATCTGAGCCTTACATTCTCAGAGATTCTTGTCATTTTTACATGAAGTAAATTGAAATCTAATCAAGTAAAATCTCTGAAGTTTGGAAATTATATTTGGTTTCTGAAATAATGCATCTCTCTATCCTTCCAGGCACAAATGTGTTTTAGCACATTTGATTTATCTTGATTGATCAATTTTAATAAGCTAGGTGCTGAAAAATCAACGTGGCAGAAGTCTTAGGTAGCTTCTTATGTAGCTTTAATTTAATACACATATGGCACAGCTACCTTGTTATTTGACTGACAACTCAGTTGCTGGTTTTTGTTTGGTTTTTTTTTTTTCCTTGCAGAAAATGTTTCATGGTTGTTTTTTTTCTTTGTTTCTTTTTTTCATTTACAAACCCCATGTTTATTTTTTATACCTTATGAACCAATACTTTGGCATTATAAATACATGCTTAGCGTTTTGTATTCTGTTTGATAAAGCTATTTTCTGGCTGGGGGGAAGCAGATGTTGCGGGAGTAAAGTGGTCTTTTGAATTGTAGGAATACCACTGGATACTGAGCTCAGTAGGGAGTGAGAACCCCACTCCTACTAGCTGGGCACGGACTAGTGCTTGCCTTTGCAGTCTGTGAAGGCTGTCCTCGCGTACGCGCCGTGTCTGATCGGGACCGCGGTCCCTTGTAACCCCCCCCGCTGCGGTTCCTTGTAACCCCCCCGCTGTGGTTGTGTCTCTCCGTTAGGCTCAGAGTCTTCCAGCAGCGCTGGCTCCTCAGGATCCCTGTCACGAATACATCAGCCTCTCCAAAGTGCATCTCTTGTCCCCGGGGTGACGGCCAGCTCTTCAGGCAAYGTGTCCTACCCTGAGAACGGGATGAGCGGTCAGGTGGCCCCCAGCAACACCAGCTATATCATTCTTCCACTTGAAGCTGCAGGGATACCGCCTGGCAGTATCCTTCTCAACCCGCACACAGGTCAGTACGATGCTCTCCTGCCTGGTACTGCCTTCGGTGTTTCCGATGGCGTCTGGGGAACTGGCAAATTTCATGTTTCTAGAGATATTTTCCTTGAGGCACTTTATGAGAAAGCAAGCAGCAAACGTTCGTAGAAATGACATTTGGCAGGTTGTTTTTTYGAATCTGCAGGCAAAGCTGGATTGGCTTTCTGAGGCTGTTGGGGCATAGCCGGTGGGAAGTGACGCAAAACACACTCGTGTGGTCCCAGACAGGATATTCATCTTGTAAAGTCCTGGCACTCCCTGGTTGTGAATCCTCTGAGATCCCATTAGCTTCAGTAAGGAGAGACACTYTTCCATATCAAGCATGCTGAGATACGGTGCAACTGAAACACGATGCTTGTGCTTAACAGCAGCAGAATTTCAAAAGGCTTAGAGGCTGCATTTGAATTCGCACTTCAGAGTTAATTTCCTTATGTGATTAGCAATTGTATTTAAATTGGAAGTTTTGTGATCGGAGAAAGTCATAATCTCTCCAATTCTGCATCATGGCCCTGGTAGTTAGCAGCACTGCGGCGCTTGAACAAGGCATTCGCAGTCACCCAAGCACTGTGGACGCTTCACAAACCGCTCGGCTTGAACTCGAGTGCTTGCTGCAAGTTTAACGCCGTTTGTTACCTCCTTGGTCCAGATGAAGTCCGGATAATGTTATTACTCCCCACAGTATTGTACTGAGAGCATTCAGAAGTTTCAGGGAGGTTGAGACTGTGATGCTTCTTCAGTGATTTTTACTATTTCAGTGACCATGACTAGCTGTGCTGTCAACCTTAGCTGAGTTATGCTGGGTTTARAATAACAAAGCCTACAGTGCAATGTATTTTCCATTATACTGGGAGCTGAGAGTTGAACTCCAAAATATTTTYTCAAAGTCCGTAATAGAGCATTCAGGAACTTTTTATTTGGGGATTTTTATTTATAACTAGTGTTTTATGTATATTACACCCCTGTGTTCCAATATTTTGGTGCAAATGCGTAAAGCTTATTTCTGAGTCCACTGGTAAAAATACTTTTTTAGTCAGAATGCAGTCAAGAAAACCTGAAAGTTGCAGCGTTTGAGAAAAACACAGCCTTGACAAACTATTAAACCAAGCTTTCCACAGACATTTAGAGATAGTAGTGTCTGGGGCTGATCAATATATATAAGCATATATAAAATCAGGGAGGAGTTCTTGTTTGTTTAGATTCAAATGTGATAAGTTCTTTCCGGAGAGATGACTTAGAAAAGTACACATTCGTGCAAGTTACTGAAGCCTTTACTATTTATGTGTACTTCTTTTCAAGCTATTACATTATTGACGTGACAGCCTAATGCTGTCAGCATAAATGTGGATGTTAGTCATTTTTTAAAATGACTCATGAGAGAGGACAGAATGGGAGGTGGGCATAAGACAAAACCCATCATTATTAATTTGCTCACTTCTGTTGTTCTGGTAGCTGACAGTTCTGTCTGTAACACTGGAATTTCTTGGTCAATACAGAAGGTGGCATTTTGTGTGCTGTGTGGTCCACTCCCCATACAAAACTCCGCAGGCCTAGGCAGAAGTCCATCCATAATTCAGGTGACAGGACTGAGAGAAACAAATGAAAGGAATTGCTGCTGCTTCGAGCCCACCGACAGCTGAGAGGCTGTGCTCGTTCCTGGCCATGCCAAGGACAGAGGCTGCAGCTCACCACACTTGAAAGCCAGAAGAGCTCTTTAAGAGGAACATCTCCTACMTCTGTTTTCTCAATCTAGCAATTTGCAGCAGCTAGCTTGTATTTTTCCCTGGTACCTAGGGAGTCTTTGTCTGCCATAGGTATAATGCCTTTCAGTAGTGTCACTAGACCAGAGTACCTGGTCTTCCCTCCTAGCGTGCCTCATTGTCTGCAGAGGCATAATCGAGAGCTCCATGTGTGTTAGTATGTTTAACATTCAGGGAGCAAGTGGTTTTGTGTACATATAATTTTGCATTTCTTTCAAACCGCATGTTTTGTTTCTGTAGCTCCCTTGTAAATACATACCTAATAAAGAAAACGGAGGGAGCAGAGTCTTCTAAAGACTGAAATTCTTGTCTCGAACATAGGGCTTCACGCTGCTACCTGTGCTGGAAGTCAGGCTATACCGTAGCGTCTACTGTGTTTTTAACATACAGCAAAATACGTGCTGCAAATTTGCCACTCTCTGGGCTCAGAATCTGCATCTTATTAGGGTAATGTTACAAAAGAAGCTCCGTGGGGAGGAGACTTAGATTGCTGGRTGCTGTGATCGACTATCAAAGTGATGGATGCTGTCAGAAACATAGATGAAGAGAAGACAGTTTAAAGAAAAGGAAAAAGGAGCTTTGTTTCTGTAATGAATAGATTTTCTTTCCCTGTGTAACACCATTCTCTAGCTCTTTCTTCTCCTCTGGCAGAGTGGCTACTTCCAATCTTTTTCTCTCTTTTGATCATAACACCGTGTCCTTTAAAGATCTTTGCTTCCTTTCACACTACATAGTCACTGGCTGTGCAAGCCTCTAATGACATCCACAGATGCTGTCAGTATCYCCCTGCTCTGATTATACCTCTCAGCTCCTTCTCAGGTCCTTGGCAGTCCACACTCTTTTTTTCCATATCTGCAGTTTCCTTTGTTTCTTCTCCTTCCCCAGATAGAGAAGCTTCTTGCTTGCTTTGGGAAAGGACTGTTTATATGGCTATGCTGTTTTACTCTCCATTTCACCTGCTTCACCAGTCTGTTTTACCCTTTAAAGGATTCCTCTTGACAAGTTCTCTGAYTTAACCCCTTTGACAATTTAAGAGCATTTAGGTTTCATTCTTACTCCTTTARATGACATTGCAATTTCTGTCCTTCTATCAGGACCACAGTTCATAACCTACAAATGTCTTCCCTGTTACCATCTGATCTCTCCTTTTCGTTTCTTATTTCAAGATTTCTTCATGAAAGGTCTTTTTTTTTTTTTCATCTTTAAAAGCTTGCTGGACCTTTTCTCTTTCAGTTCTGTCATCCTTCACTGAGCCATGGGAAATGCCCTTTATGGCTTCCCTTGAGCGTCTGGCGCAGGCTTCGGGAGCCTGTTACCCCGCTCACCCAGTCTGATTGCCCYAGTCTCCTAAAGTACTTCTGGAGCCTGACACTCCCAAATCTAGGGAGTCCATGCCATTGTCACCCAGTGTGTTCACAGCAAGAAGCAGGAAATCGGCTGGTGGACAGRAGTGCCCCGTGCTTCTCTTCCACTCACTCTAATCATGACCCTTTCTCACTGTGAGTGTGAGACATGCCCAGTATCATATGGCRACTTCATCCAGAAAGTCTTCACGCGTTAGAGAGAGAGAGAAGGCAGGGTTTCTTTATCTGGTGCTCCTCATACATTTCTGACCGTGATTGGTAAGAGGGAGGAACTGGAAGGCTGAGGAGTAAATAGAACAGGTGGAGACACTTGTGGTATACAAATTGGAAGTTCATTATTTCACTGTTGCTCTCAGTCACCAAATACCTCCAGATCTCCCTTTTTATTTCAGATATTCATATTTTAGTTACCTACTTTAAATGTTATYGCTTCATTGCTAAAATTCCTTTTTTTCTCACGGAAACATCTGTAATACCTTTGATTTATGAATTTATGATGGAGTTGGAAAGAGAACTGAGGTCATGGAAAACATTTTCCCWACAGAGAAATACCATTTCTTTTTTGTTTGTAAGACAATGATGTGGGTAAACTTTTTTTTTTTTTAACCAAACATCGCTTTTGCAAGGTTACTTCCCCCAGCTAAAATATCCGAAGCAAAAAGAGTTCAGCAACTTAGTAGAACTTTGGACAGAATTTGTCCTGTATATGAGCGATTTTCAGAGACATCTTAAGTGCTTCTTCCTTGATAACTTCTGGTGCTGCCTTCTCTAATTACATAGGGCACAGCTCTCAAAAGTACAGCACTATGTTATTAGAATGTGTAAATAAATTAGTAACAAGGTTGGGTTTGGTTTTTTTCCTTTCCGTACAAACTACTGTGTGGCAGGAGTAGTTGTGTGCATTTGACTGCTATTGCCTGGCAATAAAATATACATGAATATTCTCTACCTCCAGTGTTTGCTCCAGAGCTCAACTGATTCATCATTGAATGACTTCAAGTAACCATAGCACCTGAGTCATAGAATAGCCATGGTAACCTTCCACCCATTCCTTGGAAAGTCATACTGCCAGAACAAATATCTGCTGTCTGCCTTGCCTGCAAAAAAAAAAAAAAAAAAAGATGGCTGGTACTGATACTGTAGTGAGGCATTGAGAGTGACGAGCACATTACTGTTGTAGCAGGTCAGCTAAAGAGCGATCGGTTAAAGCAAGGTTGTATGATTACATACAGAAAACAGTACGTTCTTAAAAGCGTTCAGCAAAGGCAGGGTGTTTTGTTTCAGGTCAACCGTTTGTAAATCCTGATGGGACACCGGCAATATACAATCCTCCCAGTGGCCAGCAGACGATGAGGAGCCAGATGGTGGGACAGTCTCAGCAGCAGCCTTCATCCCAGCAGCCTCAGCAGGTTCAACAGCCACAGCAGCAAATGGCCAGTCACCTTGTCACACAGGTAGGTGTGGTGGCCATTGGAAAAAGAGAAGAAGCTCTCAGGGTTACAAAGCATGACCTGAAGGGTAGGAGGGAAGGATACAGCTAGACAAAATACCAGGATGTTCTTCTTGTCTTTTGAAACAAATGGGGCCTATGATCTGTATTTTCAACGTGGATGAAGCAGATGGAGGGGGAAGATTCCTTTTTCAATTCCATCTAAAGGATGGTTTCATTCTGAAAAGGACTGTTGGGCAAGTTGGTGTGTATCTACATAAATTTATTTTGCAAAAATCTCCCGTAAGTGAAAGCTGAAGCATTCATTCTCCAACTAGTGCAGTCTGCAATTCTCTCCAAAGAGCCAGGGACCTTTCCTCGTCCCTTTCGGCAGCAGCGGGGTTGAGTCGAGGAATCAAGTACAACACAGGGCTCTACGAACTCTTCCACGTCCAAATTATATCAGGCCCGAGCTGTGGGTAGCCCCRCTCTCCGAACACTGCTGCCCCAGACCATGGGTCTCCTGCCTGCCCCCCAYGTTATGGCCACGACCCTGCTCTGTGCTAGAAGCTCTGGAGCTACAGCAGGAGAGGGAAAGAGCAGCGTAGTTTGGGCACCGTGCCACGGTATGTCGGCTCTCTGGCCCCTGGGCTGGCCGTGGCATGCGGCCAGACCTGGCTGAGCATCGGCAGCAGGGTTTGGGTTCGGTTCAAACTTAATCTTGCGGGTTGTGTGCCTGCTCTCCCAGAGCAGAGCCGGCGGGGGAAACTACTCAGGCAAGAATCCTACATCCTGCTTACTCACAGAGCAGCCAAGTTCTACTATGGTTCTTGTGTGGCTTTATAATTTGGCGCAGTTTCATCCCAGGTTACCCAGAAATCCCATGTTTAAATTCAGTGAAGTTGCTTTGATTTTACTGGGACTTCGTGTTTGTGGCTCTTATTTCTTGATTTGGTCTTAGCAGTTTTAGAAGATGGAGGTAGTACCAAACCTGTGTAAGACTTGAGTTAAATGAGAGATTAAAATGAAAGGAATAGTAAAGCTATTCCAAGGTAATAGTGCTGTAGAAAATTGTTCTTTCACTTAGATAAACATCTGCTCCAAGCTGACAGGCCTGTCTGTTGTTAATTCGCAGCCTATTCTTTGTCAATTTTTTCTTAGCTATTGTATTCTGCCAAAGCAGCTTTAAAATCATTATTCCTTTGCCTATGACACACTCGGAGTTAAATCAGTCATTATCAGCAAAATTAAAATATACACTTACACTGTGCTGCTCTTCCATTTTATCTCTGTAAATTAAATGTAGAATCATAATTTGGCTTTGCCTCACATCAGTAATAAGAAGGTGTAGCTGTGCCTTTATTTAATCTAACAGCTATCAAATATATGAAAACAGGCAGAAAAATCTGTAATAAAGAATTGTTTGGTGTAAGGCTAAAATAAAGACTAAAAATCACAGTAGCTGACCTCTTGTATTTGGGCAAGCAGTGAGTCACCTGCATTTGCAGAGCTGTGTTTGTGATCTTTGTTCTCAGTAATGGAGTTTGTTGTTGTTGTTATCTGTCTCTAAGTAGGTTGTATTTATTGTCTTTCACTGTGTTTATTTTGCAGCCTGTTCAGGCAATGCAGCCATCTTCTCAGTCAGTCCAATATCCAGCAGTTTCTTATCCTCCCCAGCATCTCCTGCCGGTCTCTCCAACGCAGCAGTTTTCTGTGGTACTAAAGATTTATTTTTTTTTCCTTTTCTTTCCTTGAAGTTGGGTGTATGAGCATGAGCATGCCCAGGAGCCTCTGGGAAGCACTGCGAGTGGCATCTCACGTGAGAGCCCCATCTAAATCCCCCTTAGCCTTAACACTTTTGGTACTGACAAGCATTTTGTAAGAGCGTTCCCACTGATTCTGGTTATCTAACCTGGAGGATGATGTTAGGAGCCGGGCTGGTTAGCAGAGCCTCCGGAAAAGTGTTTTGTTGTGCCTGTGATAGGAGCTTGCGTCTCCCCACTTTATGGCGAGGGAGCTTAAATTGCTAACTTGGGCATTTGAGATTTGGGTTATCCCCCTTTTATGTCCACAAAGACTGGAGAAGAGACCTCTAGAAATTGTTATTTTTCATTTTATATTATTTTATCAGTATACTAAATCTACTGCCTGGATTTATTCCCTGATGATACCAGAGCACTTAGAAAACAGAGTAGCGGTGAACCAGCTGCAGAAGATGTGGAACACTATGCATCATGACAAAGCACCAACGGACATGTATAATAAAAATAAATAGAGTGCTCTTCTGGAGTCTGAATCTGGCTTAGTGCTTACAGGGCTAAGATCATACTGTTGTAAAATGAAGCTGACATTTTAAGAGGCACTATAAGATTTTTTTGTTTTCTGTTATTTTTCTCTCTTGCTCTGGTAATCTTGTTTATGACTGATTTTTTTTTTTTTTTTTTCTTTTTCCCAAGGTAGAGATGTCACATAGTTGTAGTAAGAGATGGAAACAAAGCTAAACAGATCCTTGTGGCTAAAATAATGTTATTAATGCCTGGTAGATGAGCGGTACCATTTAAAGGACAATAAAAAAGTTCCATGCTGAACAGAAGTTGCATATCTCAGTGCTAATTCTCTTGTAAAGTTCTTGCAGGCATCTCAGGTTGTTCTACTGATAGTGAGGAAGGCTGATATTTTTAGTGGCCAATTTAATAGTGAAACTTCACCTGAATTAATGTCTTTAATGTACATTACATTATACACACAATGTATACATTATAGAGTTTTGAAGCTCTTGGTCTCTATTGTGCAAAACCAGAGACATTCCAGGACTCAATGAAATTTCTCGTAGAATCTGTTTGCAGTCATTTGCCATCCAGGTGATGAATAGAAAGAAACCTTTCTTTAGGTTTTTAAAGAAACAACTTCAGACAGACAACTTATGTGCCTGAATATGGATGTAAGATGATGGTAAAGTTAATAGCATTACTTTCTTACCACCTGAACATCTGCCAGGAATGTTTAAAATGTTGGCCCATGGTATCTGCTTTCAGAGTGGGAGGGTGAGTCTCTGTGCAGTCTCTGGCAGTGCTTTCCACAAACAAACTTTTTTTTTTTTTCTATTTTGAAGTCTCCTGCCAATAAATACAATGTGCAGGATGGTTTTGGTGAATGAAAACCACAGGGATGTGAACAAAATCGAAGAGGCTCCTTTTGAAAAATAGCATGGATGTTCTAAGTGAAAAGCATTTTTATAGTGCTTATTCCCTATCSGTGAGGGGGGTATAAGTAAGGGTCCGTAATCTGCATATTA
The DNA here is from genome assembly GCA_030449065.1 of Oceanodroma leucorhoa. NCBI lineage: Eukaryota > Metazoa > Chordata > Aves > Procellariiformes > Oceanodroma > Oceanodroma leucorhoa. The sequence continues at coordinate 1,104,010 of JASVER010000117.1, forward strand.
GCACACAATGGAGTTTTATGCTAGATTTATTGCTGTATAGACTACGTTTTAATGTTTAATGTTTAAAAGTCATGATATGGGCACAAATGAAGATGCATAGAACCAGATTTGTAAAACTTCGACCTTCACAGAGTAAACTTGAGAGCGTTGATTAGTATGGATCTTTTTGCAAGACTGAACAGATACTGTCTAGAATCCTTGTATCATTACCAGCATGTAATGAGACTTAGGTCCATTGAGTTTATTTGGTACGTTCATCCTACCATAGATTTATTTCTGCCCCCCCCTCCAGTCAAATAAAGTACTTGTTTCTTTCCAACACTGAATAAAAAGCCTTGAAATAACAACTGAAGGCTTAGCTTTTTTTACCTTCTCTATGTTTACAACCTTGGATTTTCAAAACAGTCCAAAAAGAGAAGGTCTACACCTAAATCCTACTGAATTCCTCTTGGGATCATTTTGAAACACAGGTGAAATTACCGGCATGTGTTTGGATGAGGAATTTTGGGGGAAGAGGTATTCATAACGTTATTTTCTTGCCCTTTATATTTAAAATGTCTTCTTTTTGAACACTGTAAAGTTCACTTGTCATATTGGAATAAAAGGGGGGGGAGAGAGGGTAAAAGCCAAAATAATTGGCTTTTGTGCCAAGTGATGCCATTCACCTTGCAGGCTGGAAGTCTTTGTCAAAGCATTTATAGTGATTTTCAGTTTAATTGCCTCCATTTTTGTAGATACCCATGCAAAGTTTGGCATGTATTTGAGCTGAGTGATTCCTTTCCCCCCTCGTGCTCTGTTTGAACCTATTTTGTTTTGCTAATTTGCGTGTCTRCTGCAGACATCATGTCTACATCATTTCCTACTGCCTTTTGCCCTGCAGCGAGATGACATGACAACACAGTTTAACCAGATGAGCTTAAGTCGTCAATCATCAGGAGACAACCCCGAATCGCCTTCTGGTCCTGTCTACCCATCGCCTATCTTGCAGCAGCCTGCCCAGCAGACGGGTTACATTATGGCTTCCCCAAGCCAGCAGCTTCCCCCGGGAGGCTTTACGGGTTCAGGTCCACCAGTATCCCAGCAAGTGCTGCAGCCGCCGCCACCGCCCCAGGGCTTTGTGCAACAGCCACCGCCGCCTGCTCAGGTAGGCAGAACCTTCGCTGCTGCTCTGGCGTGGTGCTCGTTAATAACGTGAGAAAGAGAATACAAAAAAAAATTATCCAGATTCTAGATTATTTATCCCCCCCCAGTAAAAGCTTAGCAGATTTTTAGGCGGCAGGAAACTTGCAAAGCCTCTGTCGTTTCCTGGGTTTCAGCGGTTCCTTCCCTATCCTCAAACCATTTTCCGAACATATGTTCATACTCCAGGACACATCTGCACGTGAATATGAAGGAGGAGGGTGAGTAAATACCCGTAGTCCTTTTTCCCTGTATATATACCAAAAGAGCAACATGCACATCAGCCCAGGTAGTCGTTAATCATATTTAATTGACTTGAACATGTGAGATGTCACAGATCAGTAATTTTAACTGTCTTCCTGAAGACTGATTATGTTTTACTGTTCACTACCAAACATCTCTACTTGTCTCCTGGGTACCTTTACAGAATATTGRAAGTGATTACTGTCAAGAAGTAAAATGCACAGATGACTTTCTGGCCCATTTTCAAGGCATACACTTTAAAAAGCCAACTTTCTTTATCCAATTATAGATAACTTCATTTAAACTCWACTTTAAAATGGTATTAATAGTATTTCTCCTGTTTTCATTTTATGCTTTGGAAGAAATATAAAATAAAGTAAAAAAAACTTCACCATTTCTTTTAATGTAAAAGTAGTGTAAACCCTACTGGGTTTTTCGTTTGCCACTTCTTACTGAAAATCTCCAATTGTGTTTGTTAATGGGATTCTGTATTGCCACAGTAATGAACAATTTATACTGTTACAATGTTTTAAGTGGGCTAGAGATCTAGTTAATTAGATCACTAATTAACAATAAAAGAAATCTGAAGTCTACTGGATGCTCACATCCCATAGAGGACTGTGATATCCATAGTTTCTGTAGTTAGAAACTATGCAGCCATTTTTTCTGAGAGAGGAGAAGGCTTGCAAAAAATAATTTTTAAGGAGCTGAAGTTCAATATAATGTGATCTGATTTTATTTTTTTTAATTGAAAATATTGCTAGAAAAACGTTTCACTGTTTGCCAAATGTAGCATTTTTAAAAAAATTTAGAGGAAAAAATGACCTGAAGAGCAGAATCCCCTGATGAGTTTGTCTCCCCATCTAGACCATGACTCCTAAGTGAGTAAGTAGAGGTTGTCCAGGCTTCTCTCCGCATGTATAACCCCCCGGTGCCCTCAGTGTTTTCAAGCATTGTTTAATCAAACCTCCCGACGCTCCTAGTGAACCAGATAAATGCGAGCACCTCCATTTTACAAGCTGTCACCGCAGCAGGCGAAGCGATGTGTTTCCCGGCCCCGCCGGCCGGGGCTTGGGGCTGCAGCATCGTGCTGCCGGCCGTGGCGGGGGACCCCGTGCCGCCTCCTCGCCTGCCTCGGGTGAGACCRGGGCTGAAGCCTGCCCTGGGGTCTCTGCTAGACACCCCCCCCCCCTCGGTTGACTTTGCAGGGGCTGCTTCTGCGAGGTTGCCCCCGGAGCCTGCCTGCGGGTGGCTGAGCCTTGATCACCCGGGGTGGGAGCGCTGGGTTTCACCCCTGCGTGTGCAGCAGGGTGCAGGGGTTTTGCTCAGTCTGGCGTAGTGTTACTTTGTGAAGCTGTTTTCCCTCATTAATACTTACTCTGGTGCTACTGAGGCAGATGAACTTCTTTAGAGGACAAGTGATGAGGGGGTGCCTTTTCATACATAGGCTGCTGTAGGACCAGTACCCTACTGGTGTGTCTAATGGCCACTGTGTCTCTGTTCCTACCCCAAATATGGTTCATACGGGTGCTTTCCTTCTACRTTCTAACGAAGTGGAAAGTTAGTGAGGGCAGAAAAGTATCTTTTGGGCTTGCAGCAACTTCAGTTATTTCACTGGGGAATGGTTTGTCCTTGGGGGATGTAGAAAGGTGAGAAATTCGGTGTTGTCAGCTTCCTCTGCATCCACTGCACCGCGCGCACCATTCATCTTAGCTTGTTGCTGTTCCAAAAAATCCTTGTCTGGTCCAGATACCTGCGTRGAAGAGGGTGCTGGTGTGTGTGGGGGGGGGGGTGGCAGTCCCTGCTGCCCGTGTGGCTGTACCATGAAAGCGCAGTGGCCTTGGTCTGGCGRGAGGGAGAGGGGGGCAGCAGCTCTCTGCGTCCACATGCGCAGATGGGAACTTCTGATCGACAATTCAAGCTTTAATTCATTCTCTTCAGCCCTAGAATATGGCACGGTGGCTTGCATACTACTTGTAGCACGTGTACAGCAAATAGGGGGTCCCTCTTATAGCAAAGCCTTGGGAAATAGCAGTTCCTCTGCCCTAACAGCTCAGCGTTCTGCGCAGGGCAGCTAGACCCTGACTCCCTGTCCCGCTGGTGGCAAAACTTCTCTGTGGTGGTGGCTATTGGCAATTTGAATCACCTGTTACTCTTTTGGGCTTAGATGCACTAGTAAGGCTGCTCTCAGATGCCAAAGCAGGTGATCTGAGGCAGGCTTAAGAAAAAAAAAAAAAGGGGGGCAATAAAAATGGTAATGCATGCAAAACATCGTGTGATGCATTAATCAATGCAGTGCAATCAATGCAAAAGCACTTTTATACCTTAAATGTTCCTACTGAATTTATACGAGTGAAAAAGAGGCTTGACTTCAATGGCTAATTAGTTCCTGTAAATGCATTGTTGATGAGGTTCTAGTAGGTTGGCTGCGGSGCCCTGTATGCTGTTGGAAAATACCAGCACAAGGAAAACTTGGGTGGAGGTCCTGTGAGTATGATCATTTCCTTTGGGAAAGGGGGGGRAAGAAATGCTCTCCCAGCCTACAAACCCAAAGGTACTGTATTTAAATTATTAGCCTTTGTATTAAAGTTCAATTAGATATGGCTCTACAGCTGCTCTCAAAAATTCTCTCTTCCAGTCTRTATCAAAGCAGAAGCAGACTGAGTTTGAAATGACATGCCCAAGAAGTGGTGAGAGGACCTCTCGCATTTCGTTTGCTGCTTCTTTCATCACAGCTGTTCCCCAGCTTGACAAGAGTCGTGATTTAATAACCTGAAAATAATGATCTGTCTTTGTTCAGCCAATTGGAAAAAAAAAACCAACAAAACCGAAAACCAACCAGTACTCTGGGTTTGCTGAAAGGGACTTTTAGCAGCAAATTCCTGTTTGCTTTTTGTATCACAAACAGCAAACATACATCTTTACTTTCTCTATTTTCTTCTATTTTCAATTTTCTTCTCTTTCTGATGGTTCTTGTATAGCACTTGTGGGCCCAGACACTTCATCAAGGGTCCACATTTGGTTTTTGCAGCACTCTCTCATTGGTGCTTGTCATTGCTCTGCCTTTGGAAATGMAGAAATGGGAAAGCTGCAAGTACTATGCCAATGGGAAAGCATACACTCTCTTTAAAGTTATTGTCACCTCTGACTCATTCTTCGTGGAAGCTGTACTGGCAAAACGATGTCCAAAAATGAGATGGCATGAATTCTTGGAGAGTCTGGGAGAAGTAAKACACATGTTGAGGAATTTTTCACCTGAATTAATTTTGTGTCATCATTGATTTTGGCCATCTCTTTGCAGAAGCCCACTTCTAGAGAAGTGGGTAGCTAAGTAGCTAAGTAGCTAAGCCCACTTAGCTACCCTAAGACAAAATCTTTATTTATAGCATGTCTCCTCAGGAAACTTGTTATGAAAAAGGCTGGGGAGTCACTGCAAGTGAGTGGGTCTTTCCTTGACGATCTCAGAAGGTGATATTGGAGGACATGCTTGTAGTTGTATGCAGGCCATTATTTTTTGTTACTGTTACTGTAATTATTATGGAGGATGGGGGGTAGGGGGAAGAGAAAAATCGTTGAAGAATGACTGATCTCAGTCAGTTAGATACTGGGAAGAAACAGTACCKCTGTGTGTCCATACATCACTGGTTTCTGTTGTTTTCATTCCCATTTATGCAACTGTAGCTGCCATTAGCAATAGTGTCAGCATCACTGATCATCTGGATGAAGGTGTTAATCCAAACCTAACTGGTTGTCAGCAATGTTAAGAGAAGGTGGAATACCTGTCTGATGGCAGAATYGAGCTGTAAGTCAGTAGGGAGATAGGTCAGGAAAGTAAAATCAGTAAAATTTAAGGGATGCTGTTACAGAGCAGTCCAAGGGAGATCCGGTCTGGTAATGGGTTTCGAACTGTACATGGACAGAACAAATCAGAAAGCCAATGCTGTATTGAGTCTCTGCCCATCATCTAGAGAAAAAGCACATTAGAYGGAGGAAAAAGTCATGCCTGTTACTGCCATTTCATGAGTGTCTCTGAAGTGATGCGCTTAGTCCTGTTACAGTTTAAGTTAAATAAAGAAAATGATGTATATGAGAGAAAAAATAGAGATGCGTTGGAATGGTCAGCCTGCAAACAAGGAGGGCATTCACCTTCAAAATAAGAATATCCAAGGGGGGTAAGGATCATCTGTCAACTATTTCCATGGTAAATATTAAAGGAGGGGGATTTTTCATAGTGTCAAGGATTARGATTAAGAAACTATGCTTTTAGACTAAAGAAGACAGCWTTTATTTAGRTTATGGTCTTAGRAGGGCATATTTTTTGATTTTGTGTTTAATTTTTTTTAGGATAACTATATAGCGGTGTTGGCATGCTTGTTAGTGTARTGGAAACTTCCTGGTTCTGTAAATGAAAAATGTTACACAAGCAAAAGGTCCAAGGTTAAATTGTGCATTCACATGGGAAAGCAATTAAAGTATAGTTTGGCATGTCAATAGGCTGCTACAGAAATGTAATGTTTTTTGTTGAAGAGCACATAAGCAGAGGTGKTAGTAACACTGATGTAATGAGAAACTAAAAATTCAAGAGGGTCAGAGTAGACAATGTAAGTGATACTTGTTATCTCTGATCCCTGTAATTCCACTGTTTGCTAAAATAATATCAGAAAGGAGAAATAACATGTTTCAACTACTGTCACAGAGATATACTCAAGATAAATGAAAATGGATCCTTCCAAACCCCTCAACCACRAGAGACCTATTTTATGCATGTCTATATTTTACACCAAGCCCTTCTTTTAATGTCTGATCTCTTAAAAAACAAACAAACAAACAAACAACCACCCAAGCCAAACCTCTTCTTTGCAAGTCGCRTGTGCATGATTACTAGCAAATTCATCCATTAATGTTTCTAAATGAAATGATTTTTTTTTTTTACCCAATGCTCCTACTACTAACATTTTTCAGGCCAATCGATTGCATTCTGATAAGCTTCTGAATGGGGTATATAACAAATGTATTCCAATGAATTGAGAAAATAGAGAGAAAGGGAGAAAACCCTTTGCCTAACTCTGAGGTGTTATCTGTGTGGTAAAAATAAATACCTGTTTCCAAATTACTCTGAATGCTTCAGTGTATGTATGTGTTTTTGTGCGAAGCATGTTCAGCTATAAACCTCACTTCAAAACCTATACTCTTTAGGCTATGTTTTAAAGTTAATACCTACAGAGTCTTTCCACAAGAGATAATTCWCATTGTTTTCATATGCTCTTGTATTTTCAGATATCTAGGGGCTTGTCTGCACAAGGAAAATGAGGAAGTTGAGGGTAAATCAAATAAATTTAAATCCTTTAAGTGATATTAAGCCGMAGCCAGGAGAAGTGAGAGTATTTCCACAGGGGATTAATATTCTTTAATTTTTAGAATACGGTAATAGAAAATAAAGAATATTCGAGAGGATGTCTACTCTGTTCCCTTGCTCCAAGTCAGGATCAACTATTTGCGATGAATTTATGTAGGCCGAGTCTTCTCACTTCTTTCAAGTCCCCTATTGTAGAGGTTTCCATAAGATGAGTTTATCACACTAAACGTGCCTGATCCCTYATTTACACTGATATGATGTTTAAAGAGTGGTTTTTGCACCTGAAATGCTTGRGTCAACTTTCCTATACCTTGTGGCTTTTCTTTGCGGAGAAACAAATTCATCATGGTTTTGTCCATTTTAAAAAGGCATTTTGCTTTTATTACTTYAGCCTCTAACAAAACAAATTACTCTGAGGCAGGCTGTAGCCATTAGGTGTAACTTGGTGTTGTCTGGAGGGAGGATAGCTTACAACATTTTCCARTCAAAGCATTCTTGTCCTTCTGGTATTTGTTTGAATCTGGCTGATGTTATCGGTGGGTGGAGGGGAGAAGAAAAAAAGAAAAAAGCTATGTGATTTATGTTGATTGAAGAGAAAATAAATAGACCTTGAAGAATGAATGGGTATTCAATTTCTTGATTGACAGGTGATATTGACTGTCAGTTGGACTGGGGGTTTCACTTCACCAACATCGCCAAGTCCAATTTTGTTAATCCTGATACTTTTCCCACCACAGTTACCCATTCAGTAGTCTTCTACTTGCCAGATTAGCCATCCATACCCTCTTCTTGCCTAGTCTTTTGTATCTATGCCTGTTCTTTCTCATCTGACATTGTCTCTAGGAAAATTTCTGATCCCTCTTATGATGTCCTACCAGTATACAAAAGGATGCAGTTACCTTTGCTTTGCTAGTACTTTACTTTATGGAATGATCAAGTCGAATGAGCTGTTCCAGGAACGTTTCCTCCATGCAAATAAAAGTGGCAAAAATAGTTCTTATTTTTGTATGAAAAAAAACCCAGAAGCATTTAGTATGACTCTSTGCATATGTCTGAGTAGGATAAATGCTACGCACAAAGAAAAATAATAATTGTATGATTTATAAAGAAATGCTGACGGATGTGGCAGAAGTCACGAGAGGAGCAACGTTCTCCCAAGCCTGTGCCCTCTGCAGTYTGTTGATACCATACGCTGCTGAACTCTGTCACGTACCCACAGAATCCACTGCAGCTGAAAATGAAAAATTTTGAGTGCTTTGAACTTGCCAAGGGTCAGTTGAAAACTGCTTAGCTCAAATTTCTCAGTRCTGGTGGTATAGGGTATATAGGAAAGATCCGTAGCTCCAGTCACCCTTAAACTTCCATGTTCACCTACATAATAAGGTGGTGTAGTACACATTGCTCTACAASGACAATAATAATAGAAAAAAGAAGACCACCTGGCAGAACTTGCTGACTCGATGCCTACCCTCAGCTCCTGCAAGAAAACAACTATGATTGTTTTTTGAGCTGTAATTGTATTCACACCAAGTGCGAGAGAGGCTTTACAGGGAATAGTTCGTGTAAGGAAGGATGTAGCTGTTAAACAAAAGCGTGAATTTAAAAATCGTTTCTTACAAGTGTTAAGGGCGCACACACTCCACCTTTCCCTCTATATCATTTCTATATATTTTTATTCCAAGCCATTCTTTGCTTCGAATTGACCACTTTCTCCAGAGTTCACTTAATAGTTCAACATGCTGTTGATACGGAAGGCGTTGTTTGCATCCATTTTTCTGCGGCATTTGATATTCTGTATTTCTTTGGTATATGCATGTAGCTTTTCATGCATCCTGTATGTTTTTGTCTCTCTCAATTAAAATTCTTTTTCTTCTGTTTCTTAAATTATCTGAGAAGAAATTTGGGCACTGATAGCCCTTTTCCTAGCAAAGCTGAAAGCAAGCAGCAGTTCTTGAAGAGGCACAATGCAAACCTCTCGTCTTGATTACTGTTACCACTAATATGMGTGACTTGAACTCTTGCTCCCCTTCCAGTTTTGTTTTATTTTGTGAGTCTTTGAATTTTAGAGTATGCAGTTAGCTGCTATTCTCTCTTTCTCTGCAGATGCCAGTGTATTATTACCCATCTGGTCAGTACCCTACCTCAACAACTCAGCAGTACAGACCCATTGCCTCAGTTCAGTACAATGCACAGCGGAGTCAACAGATCCCACAGACTGCACAGCAAGCAGGTATTTACATCTGTTACTCATTTCTTCAGCCGCTCGCAGTGCCTTTGCTGCGGAAACCTGTTGGTTGCATTTTAATTTTGAATTTGAACAACAGAGGAGAAAGCTGGTCACTGTTCTGTTTGAAAATACAGTGTAAATTACAAATGAGAAACCCTTTGCTTGGAGATGCTGAGCAATGGAAGAGCGGAGGTTATCTTCTCCACCACTGCTGTCCTGCACGCAGTGCCGTACCCTCAGTGTCCGTGCTCCACGTGACGGGGCACAGAGAGCGCTGGGAGGGGGCTGGTGTTGCATGTCACGTTGCGTGTTCAAGCCAACCGTTGCGGTTTGTCCTTCATCATGCGATCTCCCCAAACATTTGTAAGACTCTACATGGTGGTCARGTTTGCAGTGATGCAGAAGGGGCCGGCCATGCTCCACCACCTTCTGCTCTCCCTGAGCCCAAGGAGCGGCGAGGTGGTCCATGGGGCTGGTGCCCGTCGGGACCGGCTCCCCGCAGCGACGTGCGGCTGGAAGGGGGGCCGTTACACTGTAAGAGAGTGAGTAGCAGGTCTCACAGTGAACCGGTCTCTTTTCCTGCTGTGTCATGCCACTCCGGATGACACCAGAGTAAGAGGGACGTAGGCAGAGTTGGGCTGGTGCGTGTTGGGGGAGGGCAGGGGTTGTGCTCATGGAAGGGTCCTCGCATTTCAAGGGAATAAACAGTTCTTCTGGTTTTGGAGATTTTTTTTTTTTTTAAGCTGTTTTTTGTTTGGTTTTTTTTTTAAGTTATTGATTGTCTGTTCCTTTAGTGCACACCTCCCCTCATAGGGTGTCTCAAGCAGTAACTTCAAGTGTGTGTGGGTGTTGTTTCCCGGTAGGGCTTGCAATTACAGACGTGCCAGGTAGGACAAAGCATTCATCTTCCTGTCTGGGTTTGGCAGAAACTCTTCTGAACGGCAAAGCAGGTTCCCTGCAAAGGAATTGGTACAAAAGTCTTTTAAGATGCAAGTCAAGAGCCCAGATGTGAGACGTGAACAAAACTTATGGGGTCATCCAGCCCATCAACCTGTCTCTGTAATGCCACTGCTGGCAATTTTGTTCACGCTGTCTCAGGTGCTCAGGGAAACAAAGACACAGCAAACACAGCTATAACTAAGCAATTGATTACTTTTTTTTTTTTTTTAAGCTGTTCTATGTTCTAATAAAATGAGTGTTGTTTTGGTCGGTGTTGCGGTGGCTGTCTCTGCTTTCATAACTTTGTATTTATACATTCCTGGGAGAGAAAGAGGTGAGATGTTGCACAAAGGTCATCTGTCTCTTCTGATTTCTCCTGCCTGACAGTCTGGTACCATATTTATTATCTCTATGTAGTAGGTCTTTGAACCTAAGTGCAAATCAACTCAGATGACATAGTCTGGGTCTACTGTGTTGTTATAAAATCGTATTTATCAGTTTAATGCTACATCCATAGCATAGTGGAGATTATGGTAAATGAAGTGCACAGGAGATGGTCTGAAGCACTTGAGTGGTGTTCTGGAGAAGATCCAGCTATTTGATCTTGAGGAAATCCTAGTTTTAAAGATACATTGTAGCACAGGAGCTGTTATGTTTGAGTACAGACAATGCAGAGATGCCAATGCTAATTTTGTTTACTACATTGTTTTCCTTACAAGTTTGGAAAACATGAGTCAAAGAGTTTGTGTAAAATCTCTAGCGCGTCAGTCTTTTCCTGCAGTTTGCTCTCTCAGCTACCTGCTGATTTGGAAACATTCTTACCTCTTGTTTAAAAATGAAAATATTGTGACTATGGTTTAGACTCCCTGCTGTGGCGAAGATTTTAAGCRTTTAGCTGTTCTCAGATCTTGAGACTTGGCTGAGAACAGATTCCTCAAGCTGGTTCATCCCTTTGGGCTCAGATACATCCTTTCCCATAGTCGTCGTCCGAGCGTGTGATAGGCATGCCAGGAAGCAGCTTGCAGTTTCCTATAGATCTTTTCTTGGAGATGGTGTAAGGGTCATTCAAATATACGTTCCACTGCATCCCTTGGCATTTGGAAAATAACTAGCTTTCCAAAACGTCACGTAATTTGTACGAAAATAAAAGAGAAATTAAAGTATAGGAAAGGGTATTATTTATGCTACAGATTTGTTGCAGGAGGTTCACTGTAAGCACTGAGACACCAAAAAACCAAATGATTCAGTGATGGTTTCAGGTGGTGTCATGCCCGGTATCGCTGCATCTGCTTCTCTTCCTGTCAGCCTGCCCACACGCGTACATTTTGCTCCTCGTGTGCCCTGTGGCCTCAGCCCACCTGCAAAATCCTCATCTCTTCTGGCTCCTYGTCGATGCCCCGTAGCCGCTTGCAGGGCAGGAGGCAGTGTTACGGCACTGCAGCACTGGGGTGGTGGCACCGGAGCAGTCTGGTACCATATTTATTATCTGGTGGCACCGGAGCAGAGTAAATAACTGCTGGCTCGTACTGCAGCCTTTTGACAGTAGGGCAGGTGAGCTGGGACGCGCCTCTCCTTCTTCAAGCCACTGATTTTTATGAAACTTCAGAAATGGTCTTTGCACCTTCCATCTCTATGTCAAACGTGATAGAAATTAGATGACGAGCTCAGAAAGTTACCCTGAGGCTTATTAGAGGGAAAACTGGCAGAGTAATCACACTCATTTTTCCTTCAGAAACCAGTTTTAAAAAAAACAAAACACAAAAACACCAAAAAAACTTTAAAATCTTCCTTGAAACCTGTACGTGACTGGAAAACGGCAGTCAACAAGCGAATGTTCCAGACTGCAGTTTCCCTTCCCGTGCAGCCTTAGCTTCATTCAGATCAGCACGTGAGCGGGATGTGCGGGAGCTGGGGATAGCTAGGGGCAGGAGAATGAAGACGTGAAGGAGAATAGCGCTGGCAAAACAGGGTGCGGGAGAGGAATATCGGGGATGGGAAGGGGGAACGGATGGGAAGGAGGCGGACGAAAAGATGATTTCTGAAATGGTTTCCCCAGAGAGCTCGCACCGCTTGCTGCTGCTTCGGCGGGAGGGCGGCTGCAGCGCGGGCAGGCCCTGGGGGAGCCCAGGCCCTCCGCCTGTCCTACGGCAGCGTGAGCAGGGAGGCAGCTCGGAAAATGTTTTATTCAAATAAAAAAGTTTGCCTGCTTGGAGGAGCTTTTTGAAGCTTTCAAAGCAGCAGCAAGGGGTTCAGATCTTACTTTCCCCACTATGGGCTGCAGGGGTCAAAGTTTGATCTAATGCCAGCAATTTGTTTTCATTTTTCTTAGAAAAGGTCTCTTCAGGAGCGGAGTGRTATCGATGACTTTTACAGCAAACAGCTGAAGTAAAATGTCAGCACAGCATCTGTGGTGGCTGAGGGAGCCTGTACTCTCTCGTGGCTCTGGAAGGAGAGCAGTATTAAGTTAAAATGGCTCCAGGGCCAGAAAAAAAGATGAGCTCACCTAAAATTAGATTAGAGCTCTRGCAGCAATAAATCATTTGGAGAGAAGGATGAGAACTTTTTTGTGTATTTTGGTGGTGTGTTTTTTTTTTTCCTTACGTGCTGGCTTGTATGAGAACATAAGTGACCCATTTCTGGCAGAAGCCTGGTACAAAGAGAGTTGTCCATGAAAATTTTATAAAAAMACCTCTGCCATTTCAATTACGTTCGTTTCTGTTCAAGCCAAAATGTGGTATCTGACGGCGTGGTAGCAGGGTCTGTAAACAGAAATACTTTTATTTCACTCGGATACGTACCGTCGTGKCTCTTCTTCATTATGCTTCTTCTGCACCATTCTTGTATCCAGCCCTGCGCAATGCAAAGTTTTTCGAAGTGTTGCCATGGAGTGGGGCCCGGGTCAAGCCGGTGCCTGTCACACCATGGCATGCGTAGGACATCGTAGGTGGATTCTTAGGACACGTTCAGGCAGCTGTTCTCAAAAACAGTATGCTCATTTTTCAAACTATTTGGGTACGTTGCTATTACTCATTTCTGCACTCTATAACAGGTGATACTTAAGACACTGTGAAATGCCCAGTTCTGTAACCACGCAGAAGAAAATATTATTTCTGTATTCCCATCTAGCAGTACTCGATAAATTGCATGTTAGCATCATCAGTATTTCACCCTTCAGTAATTATCTCTATATTGATAATTTTGAAAGCTTTCAATCCTAGTTATTGTGTTTGAACAGAAAAATATAGAGATATTTTGATGATAAATCACTACTGATTTGTATTTTATCATGATAGAAGAAATCAGCAGAGTGTTATTTTGTATCTGTCTGTATTTTCTTTCATTTATAGCAAGTGCTGTGCACTTTGAGGATTTTTCATCTTTAAAGTGCTTCATAAACATGAGCTGGATAAGTACATGAGTATTACTTYGGGATATTCAGCTGTTCTTATTGCTGTTCACAAATGAACAAGCTACAAGAAATTACATTATTTTTTCCTACTTTGGTTCATTGTTGTATGTCTGCCTCATATGTTCCTGATAATTTCATAGTGCAGCAGAAATTTTATGGATAAAATAATACTTAGATTCTTGTTTGGGCCATAGTTCTAAAAGGCAGTTAGCTTGGTTGATCACACAGTTGCAAAAATCTGTGGCATGTGTTTTGCATCAGTAATTAAGATCATCTTTTGAGGAGATTAAAGCTAAGACCTATAGTGTTTGGTTGAAAAATCTTCCAGTCAAAAGTTTACACTGTAATTTTTCCAGAGAAAATAAGATGCTATTTGGCATAATTGGATGGTCTTTAATTCCTGCAATTAATGTAATGGTTTTAGGATTTCTTATACATTTGAGAATCAACAAATGTTGCCATTTTAACTTGTTTCAGTGCCCAGATAGCATGGGAAGGCCCAGGTTGCAYAGGAGATCTGTGCTTTTTCCTAAAAGCAGAATAGTTGGTTGTGTACAGTAGCACYATGGGCAGAACGAAGTCGTTATGTGAGGAAAATATATATATTTGAACAGTACCTGGATGTAGAGTCCTTTCTTAATAAGTATCCATAGATMTTCTGTAAACAGCAAATGTTTGTCTTGAAGGAAAGGTAATATTTCTGATGGAGTACTGTATTATTAGCCTTTACAGCTTCCAGTAAGGAAAAAGAGGTAATTGTCTCTTTAATGCCTCTCTGAAACAAATTTTAAGCGAAGACAAAATGTACTTTAACAGACTCCATAAATTTGTTTAGGTAGAGATCAGAGTCAAATTGACAATGAAATACTGAATTTTTGCTTAATTTAATCATTTAGGTGTCAGTATAATTGAAGAGTGTTATCTTCACGTCTCTTTCATCCTCTTTGTCTTCTGAAAGCATTTGTCACTATAAACTGATACTGAGAGAAAAAAAAAGGGGGGAGGCGAAATGTGCAGCACTAAAAAAAAAAATTGGTTTGTTATCATGATCATTAGAGAACCTTATAAAGAAAGATTGCAGCTTTCTGCCTTCATTAGTAACCTGACAGGAGCTCATGGTCCATCAGAGATTTGTTTGCATAATTCCATCTATAATTTCTGTGCTTATATAAACATAAACAACCTCAAATTTTAAGTATCTAATTATCTGAAGAAACTGTTTCTCCAACAGTAATTGCTTACTGCACTATTGAAACAGATTTGTACTGAAGGTGTCCATCTGTGTTTAATGCTATATTTTTTTACAGCAGATACTGCTTCTTCTGAAAAGCATTGCAGGGGGTGTGTGTCTCATTTTTACAGGGGCTTGACAGGAACGGGAGGGACAGAGCCCTACTGTTTTAGATACTTAAGCGTAGTGCTGCGTTCATTAATGTTGATGTAAGGCTTTGAAATCTAAAAGCATTTTATGAAATGGTAGGGCCAGGTCAAGGAGGAGTTTGCAGCAATTGCAGTAGGAGGACTAAGTTCAAAATKGTGATCTTGAAGTGATCCACACCGATGTTATTAGTTTCTGTCCAAGTATTTTAAGTTGCCCAGAAACGTAAAGCTTTACCTACAAGCGCTTCCATTTTGACAGTACGGGGTGTCTTGGACCAAGAGCATCTGCAAGGCAGAGCTAAGCGCTCCTCCCGCCAGCTGCCTTAGAGACTTCTTCCGACGGGTATTGCATAGAAGTGCCTGCAGCAAGCCTAGGGGGACTGCTCTTCAGGCTTCTTTTTTTTTTTTTTTTCTTTTTTTTTCTTCTCCCTAAATGACATCTGGAGGAGAAAGAGACCCTGTTTGGTTTTTTTAATTTGATTTTATGATCTGGTTCCAACTTCAGGCATTCCCATGGTATAAGAAACCCGGATGCCTTGGCCCGAGAGGGTTTAACCCATGTTGTGCACTGCAGAGGAAATGTTCGCCGGGATCTCTGCTGTTCGGGGACGTTCCCCATCTTTCTTACAGTGCTTTCTTTAAAGGTGTGAAGGAACAGAGAATTAAGTGCATTAAAAAGAAGGGAATAAAGCAAGAAACTCGCTTAGTTCTGATTACMTATTTTATGTTCTTTTTTTGCAAATTTAAGGTCTTGCTTTTATAGTATTTCACTATTGTATACGGTGTGTGATTAAGATTAGCTCCAAGACCGATCCACCTCCTCAGTGTTTCCTATTAGTTACCCATAGGGAGTTTCCTACCTAGAGTTTTGCACACTGGATTTCATTCGCCTACTGCTGGAGGAGGATTCTGTGACTGAATATTGCGTTCAAGACTTTTCAGAAGCTTGCTGGGAGAGCCAGGACTGGGGTTTAAAAGTTTTTAAATTTCTAGTCTTAGAAACACTAAATCCTGTTGTCCTGACATTAAGCAACAGTGCTGCACSAGTACTGAACCAGCGTTCAGCTTTACAGAATATCTGTAATTTGAATTAATAGCAGAATTAATACGATCACGCTCCTTGCAGCGTACTTGATTCTGAAAATTAAAAGGAAAAATCACTTTTGTCAAAAAGCTTTGTTCTTCCTCAAATGACTTGTTCAATTATTCAGCAATCACACCAAGAAAGAGCAAATAGTAAGGGAAGAGAACACCGGTAGACTCGACAACCATAAGAGTCTTAAGATAGGCATTTATTTGTGGGTTTCTTTCAAGACTTTTCAAGTTTTGTTCAACTTCTCTAGCACTAATTAAAATCTAAGCCTTTTCTGACAGTGTTCCTAGGGTTTCACACTAAAAATACAGATTTTTTTT
>JASVER010000117.1:1120178-1179386 GCA_030449065.1 Oceanodroma leucorhoa
ATTTGCAGGCAAGAAAACTCCTAAGGGTTTTAACTAAAAATACAGATTTTTTTTAATTTTTTTTTTTTTTTTTTTTTAGAATTAGTATGTGTTAATCACATGTCAGTTAATGTACAGGAGCAAGCAGAGAGAGAAGAGATTTCTAACAACATTGTGCAGTGGATAGGACTTCAAAATAGCCTCTGTAAAAATTGCAGAGGTCACACGAAGATGTAGGGAACGCTCTAAGGTATTCAACAATATCTACAAAGAATCTTTGTGTTTCTGTCTTTTCTTTGCCAAARAGAGTCATACATCATCTCTATTGCTAATTCTGTGTTGGATCAATGCACAGTGCTCCCACTTCTTGTGATGGAATTTTCCAGCACTGAATAATTGAGAGGTTTATGTTGTAGCCCTTGAGAGCAAAGACAGATTTCATCTTTTCTTTTTTTATTTTTTTCTTTTCCGATACCATCCTGCCATTGCTAGAACTAGTGGAGCCCCACCATCGGCAGAAATGCTAGAAGGCCTCTCTGGAGGGGCAGAGGCCACCTCAGCCTTCCTTCAGGCATGCTGCTTACAGTAGGTCTGTGGGCTCTGGGGCTCCGTTTTGTGTAACTTTCCTGCAGATGACAGCGTGCAGCGGGATGGAGAGCGCAGGAGGGCTTTTGGGTCTAAGCTAGTAATTGAAGAAATACAATGTACACCAGAGATCTGCACTGCAGAGGTGGGGGGGCTTTTGCCTTACAGTTGCTATTGATTGAGGATTTAAGAATCAAAGCACGCTTTGCAGTTGTAAAACTTAATAGAAGAGGACACTTATTTAGATTGGGAYGTGGCAGAAGGAATGCGTGTGAATATGAGCTGCCTGGAGGAAGGGCCCCGCAGTGTGTGTTCAGTGTTAGGGCAGAGGAACTCAAGAACAATGTCCCAGTAACTGAAGCGGTGTTCTGCTGACCAGCCCTGATACATAAAAAGGTCCCAGTGCCTTTACCTGAATTTTGTTCAACCTTTGTTACAGTCGTTTATTGTTTGCCTAAACCGTCCGCAAAAACAGCATCCCTCTGCAATTGGAAGGACTTTTTCATTTTGACTCACCAACATTAGCTACACAGAACGTATGCATTTATATAGCAAGTGAGCAATTGTCTTAATTTCTCTTTTGTTTAATTGCAAGTGAAATAAGGCTGATAGTGGGGGTGTGTGAAGGAGGCAGCCCTTGAGTCTTCCCAAAGAAAGGAGCTGGTTTCCTTAGCAACAGGCAAGGATACATGATACCTCTCCAARTAGTTCTTCACCTCTTCCCCAGGTCCTGCTCTCTGTTGCAGCTCGCTCGTTAYGCACCAGAGCAGATAGCATTCCTGCAGCATGAGCTAATTGTAATGCGTGATGGCTGGTAGCTGTCATTGGTATTGGACAGAAAATAAAAAAAAATTGAATTTGCTCTCTGAGTGTCTGGTTCTAACAACAGCTTGATTATTTCTGTTATTACCAATGATACATAGTCCCTGCTGAGGTTTCACTTCCAGTGGATACCGCTGGCATTTATCATTATGAACAATAAGGAGGCTTTCTTGCTGCAGACTCTGGTGAGGGTTCCCCCATGGCTGATCGGTTGTACACTGAGAAGGGAAAGAGGTGATTCTTTACTCAGCCTTTGCTGCCAGTCTAAAGACCTAGCTGTAAATGCGAGTCATTTTACRTTAATTCACTCCGGAACTAACAAATAGAGGTTGGTTAATACTATTCAGAGCTTCTGTTTCTGCTTCTGTTCATGTGCTGGTGGCAAGACGTGGCTATATCCTCATCAGGAATGTTATTTCCAGGATGGAGAGACAAATAAGCACACTGCTCAATACGTTGAACTAAAACTTATTTTTACAAAATGCTCTTTTTAACCTAGAGATTTCCATGATGTAGAAGTTTGAATCCCTAAACCAACCATACCTGAATAAGGGGAAGTTAGATAAGCTTTTACCCCGGTATTTTCTGGAGGGAGATGAGATTAGAAGTACTTTACCACAGATTTGCCTTCTGTATTTTTATGTCTTAAATTAAATTTAATCTTTATTTTCAGTGTAATGCTCAGGATCCTAATGTCTCAGCAACAAATASAGTCTTTTGACTACTGTCATACAAGTGCTTAAGAACAAGGAAAGGAGGACAGGCCAATCTGTGCGATAATGCTTATTGTACCATAGTCATGCCAAGGAGCTACAGCTTGAGAGCTCTCTGTGCTGAGAACTGTATATATTTAAATGTGAAAAGATATCTTCTTCTTCCCTGAGATGCGGCAAAGAGCTTCCATCCAGGGCTAACGGAATATTAATGTAGGCACCTTAGTGGCCATCAAGTTCAGGGCTATTGTCTGTCTCTAAGTTCCTTACACAGCTCAGGTAAATAAGAAAAAGAAAGAAAAAGCTTTTACTGCAGCAGCTGTTCGTTCGTTACCTGTAAAATGTTGGGCACCCAAAGTTCCCACTGAGTGCTGAAAATGGTAAGTAGCTTTTRGGATCATACATGCAGGATCCTTATGTGTGCTTGCCTAAATATTACCGTTTGGAATAATTTATGTTTTTGCAAGTGTTTGAATTTCTCATCATCTTCAGTCTTGGTGTTCCTTATATTTGCTTATACAATGAAAACCCGCAACCATAATGAGAAGTGAGTTGACTTTGCCTGTAAATAAGAGCAGTCTTTTGCATGTTGCTAATAATTTCTCTGCCAAAGACCTTGGCYCTGTGGCATTACTTAAAGAAAAAAAGAAGGAAAAAGAAAAAAAAACAACCCAGCCATTTCTGAGCAAGCAAATATTTAGTCTACATATATATGTATCCTTGCTCTTTTTGTCAGCCTGTGTTATCAAAACAATTTATTATAGCTTCAGCACTGTCCTCGGGGCTTCCAAGTAGCATGCTGGTAAAACAGAACATCTTCAATAGYATCTGCTCAACAATGCTGCATTTCCAGTTTGGTCTTTGTTGAGAGCTACCTTTCATCAGGTACCAAGTCTGCAGGAGTGCAAAAGCCTGGATTTTTATGGGTCCTCCAAAGGATCCTCCACAAATTACGTTTTTAAGGTTGCCAAGTACCACTTTATAGAATAAGCAAAATCGGGGAAATGTATTAAATTACAAGAAGGAATGTGCTACTTCAAAATGATTGCTGCGTTAATAGTTTGTATCAAATGGCAATTTTAATTCTGTCCCTATTGGACAAATAGAAAGCAATTAATCTTTTGTAGCACATTGTGAAAAATAAGGGCTTAAACAGGATCTCAGTGAGGCTCTTCCTTCACTTAACCTTGAGCTGGGCAATAAATAATTGTAAATGCAGCTACATCGCAAGGCAAAAGTAATTTGATGAAATAGAATTATCATATAATGCAGGAATTAGAAATCTGAATTAGGTTTCCTGATGTTCTTTGTTCCAGAAAAGTATGAATTTGCCTGTGATTTGCATGTAAAAGAGTGGAGCCAGGTTTTACAAAGCACCTTTTATACCCAAGCTATCACCCAATTATTTGTATTGTAGTGCTGGCATAGGCAAATGCTCTTGCACTCTCTCAGCTATAACTCACATAGAACCTCTCATGGGAGGACTTGTTTTATGGAGGGAGAAGGTGCTGTCCAAGGTGCATGGGTGTATTAACATCTTTCGAATAACTTCCTGATATTCACTCAGGGYACCGCATCGTCAGTGCTGCTTTCTATGAAATTTTCAGTGGTACCGCATCCTATAAAGTTTCTGCTCCGTTGTGGTGAGCTGCTGAGGAGACTAAAGATAACAAGTCAGAGCTGCTTTGCCCTGAGCCCCCCTCTCCTGCCCGTGCAGCTTCAGGGGATGCCTTTSCCCTCAGTGCCACACTGCTGTTCCGTACAGCTCCCACGCATGCCTTCTGGGATCCCAAAGCAGCGGCGCTAACCTTGCTTCACCTTGGGGCTTTTCAGCCAGCGYGGTGGAAGCTGGTCAGGGAAAGGATCGATGAAGCATACATGATASGGGTCATCAGTTCGTATCGTGGAGCTGTGTGTAGGATGCTCTGATAAGGAGAGGCAAAGGATGTGAAAAAAAATACGCAGGGGGAAGTGAAAGAGCTGTATTTTTCTGCTCCAGAAGTGTGCTTCAACATACAGACCCACAGGAGCAATAGGCAGGAACCATTCAAGCCCCTTGCTAGCTCTGTAAAAATGGGAAGCCGTGAGTTTGTTATGTCAGGGTCATGTTCAGGAAGAAAACTTTCCTAARTAAAATAATACAAATACTATTCTGCTTGTCTTTGAATCGCTCATCTCTGTCTCCCAGAAATGTGACCCTGCAATATAAGGAGCAAGAAACTTGTTGCTAGGAAACATAGTTAGCAATAGCAGTGGGTTTGTAGGGCATTGGCCAAAGTCCTGTCTAGTCTGCACACCRGTCCCACTAATTTCAGGGAGATATACCATATGTCTGCAGTGAACCATATGTATACTTCCATGGTGGAAACTTGACAGTGATTCGTCTGTTTTTATTGTTTTGTCCATGTGTTGATAGTGAGCTATGGACTCATAGTCCATATGGACTCATGAGTCCATAGCTCACTATCTCCAAACTAAACTGAGGAGATTTCTTAGTTTTATAAAATGTAAAAAATAAATGTAGTGTGTAGTTGTGCACACGCTCCTCGTTTCTTCTACGCAAATTTGAGACTAACCAAATGGCTACAAAAGCTGACATGGTATGCTTCAATTTGACAGAAGTTAATAAAAGGAAGCGTAGCTTGTACTTCCCCCCTTTTTTCCCCCCTTTGATGTATTTACTTGTTACATTATAAGGAGGAAAGTGGAAGTGCTATTCATATTTATTAAGAGTTGTAGTCAGGTGAACAGTGTGTGGTAGGACTGAATCGTTTTAGTCCTCAAACAAACCAGTTTTCTGACCGATTTGAAGTCTGGAGGAGAGCACAGTAAGTTCGATTTCTGTCTGCTCGTTCTGTTCAGTTATGATTAATATGTTATATGAGTTTACAGTGGTGTTTGAAATGCATCAGGCAGCTCATTTGTGCTATAATATGGCCCATTGTGTAATAGAGTGATATGATTTATTGGAGAAACAGGTGTGGGCACGTGGAAATACAGTTTGCCTTAGAGAGTTGTTTCTAATTGACTAGTAAAATGCTGTTTCCGAGTAGGCTATAATTAATCAGCAAGAACTCTTTTCCTGAGTTTCCTCCTGTAAATGAACAGACTCAGCACATCCATCAAGTAGAAACTGAGAAAATGAGAGGGGAAACAGCCTGAGTCTCCAGTGAGCAAAGTGGTTGTATTGCCGTGAAGCAATCCCAGCAGGGCACTTTGCTGAGTGATCGCGACATTGGTTTTGAAAAGAAATCCCAAATTTCTCATTTCTTGTAGGTTTGTTAAACTTYTAATACACTTGCAGTGGCTACTGCATACCAAGAAGGCAGCTGAGGTGGGTCAAGAAGAACTATGGCACAAAGAATGGGGCTGGTAAACCAGCACGTTTTTCTGGTACCTCCGTAAGTGGTCTCACACATTCTCTCTCGTCTTCTTTTCATTATGTTGTGGTGTGCAAGTACATCGGTAGTTACTGTAATAGCTCTAATCACGCTGAGCTCACTAAGCACRGAAGTGAATGGTCAAAAACTTATGTTGAATATCCGTTTTACAGCAGCATTGTTACAGAGTCTTCAAAACCTTTAGGTCTGGAGATGTTTAATCTGGAGGTGAAACAAGTGATAACCCAGTTTTAATAATACATCGTAGTCATTTGAAAACCTCAGTATGTTTTGATCATCAGAAGTGTGATCTAGCTTGATTTTTGTACGTATTGTGTTGGTGACAGACCTGTMACGCTGAGAGGTAGGACTTCACCGTGCATACTATGCTGGCGATGGAACAGGGGTGGTTGTTGGTAGATCTGCTGTGCAGGTGGTTGATTTCAGACTCTGCTTTAGTAGATTCAAGAATATCGCATTTATCTTCTTGCTCAGCAATTTGGGAATGAGATCTATTTTTTAATACCTGGAAGTCAAAGGACTCCCATTGTTTAGTGCAAAGTCCATAGAGCTTACCGGTTAGAGACGGATATTTGCAAGGAAGGCAGGGCTTCCTGGATGTGGAAAAGAGGGGAACGTTTGGGTGTCCATTACAGGAATCAGCCCTCAGAAAACCACCTGATTAATTTGCAAGAGTTGACTTCTCTTCAAAACTCTTAAGAACTAGCTTGTTGGAGTGAAACCCAGAAGTCCAACAGTTAGACGGGCTCGTGTGTATAATTTCATAGTTGGGCTGTACTGTAAACGAGCAAAAGCCGTAATGTTCCAAATTGTTGTTCAATTCATTAAGTCAAGGTCATCTGTCATGTCTTTCTGGTGGTTTTGAAACTAGGGATAGTTTTATATTTGTTTTCCAAGAATGCCCATGAGTTGCTTAAGAAACTGCCTTCATCTTGCTGCACAGTGGAGGTACTAAAAGCACTTTTTCAGGATTCAGTATATCAGATGAGTTTTTACCTTTGCTCAGAAAGTGGGTATCGAAGCATTATCTGTTGCTTTTTAGTGTCCTTTTTAAAACCTTGTTTCTCTAAACACCTGCAATTTCTACAACTCACTGTATATATCGTACTAGAAACACAGCCTGTGGGCTACTGGTGTCCTTGGGAAGAACTGTGTTGGCCCTGAGAGCTGCCCCTTGTTGCGTGAACATTGGAGACTTCCTAGTCCCAGCAACTCAATCTTGTTTAAAAAGTACTTGAGATTTATTTTTTTTCTTGGAAACAATTTTGTGAGGTTAAGAGCACTATATGATATAAGGAAAGGTGAAATAGGCAAGGCTTATTGAAATAGTTTCCCCAATTTGGCTGCTTTCATGTGAAAACCAGCTGTCTCCTTTGACTTCTCCTTCTTTTCCCCCTGCAGCAGAGCTGTGGGCCACTGAAGTGCATACTTACATCCATTCCTGTTCAGGTAATCATTTCAGGGGTATGAGCCCCATCTTGCTCAGTTGGACTTGCTTACGTGTTTAAAATGCTTTCCTGTTATAAGGATTTTTTTTTTCCTTATCTGAGGCAAAAGCATGAGCAGAACTGAGCACTACTGCGTCCTAAGGGACAGTGGATTCTGTTCTGATCCCAACTGACCAGCTGTTGGTTTCTTAACATCTTCAACACCCGTGCTTTGGGATGACCAGATAAGTTTGTGCGGAGCTTTTTTGCCTGTTTATTTTTCAGTATGCTTTGTGTCAATCTGTTTTCTTTCCAAAGATGAATGTCCTTTATATGATTGACAAAACCCCCGCRTGTGTGACTTCTGAGTATGAGGAGAACATGCATAGGCAGGTACATTCTTCCTCATATGATTAAACAAGGAGGAAAGAAAACTTGTGGCTTCAAGCACCAACTCTCCTCAGGGCAGGAGGTTAACATTTGACACGAAGAATGCCGTTTTGAGGTGTTCCAGCAAAAGCTGATGCAGATTTCATCAAGGCCTGATTTTTTTGAAATTCACTTTGCCTAGTCAGCATACTTCTCATGGGATTTTTCCCACATCTTATAAACGTCTACACCTGTGTAAGGGCTGAGGTGAAGTCTTTATAAGCTGTCAAGCTCAAAACCATTTTGAAGTCCTCATGTGGTTCACAACATTGGAAATATGAAGATTAGAAATTCTGCTGGGAGGCACTTCAGCAATTTATAGGGCAAATTCTGTTGCAGTATATATGATTATTATGTAATTAAATACTGCATCTCATTCATACACGCCTAAGTCGCTGGAATTAAGGTTGCAGGGGCTACTTTTGCATTGCCTTTTCCTGATTTCTACCATGCCACCCTGGTGCTTTCTGAGGCCATATGGACACAAATGCATTGACCTGTGTTCCAGTTTTAAAAACCTGGAATGTGTGACCCCTTAAGGCAATGCAGCTGTAGCCAAGCAATGACAAATTTCTCAGTTTTCAGTTCTTGACTTTCATTTTGGGGGCCTGCTTGTCTCTGTACAGATGTCTGTGTGTGGTTTGCTCCAGATTTATTTCTCAAGCTTTTCCTTGCGGGCCATGCATCCCTAGCTTTAGGAATAACTGCAGCTCCCTGCTTGAAGGGTCCTTCAGTAGTGAAACTGCTGTGATCACGCTGTGGAAGAGTTGGGCTGGCGTGAAAGGAGCCTTGCGGGGGGGATGGTATGGGGCTTCTCTTTACTTCAGACCTTAACCTTCTGCTGGCATGAGCTGACATTTGGGACACATGCATCTGCACAGACCATCCTGCACCATCAGATTTCTTATTTGTGTGCAGGGCTTGGGAGAGAACGGTACTGCATGATTAAAGGGTATGTAGGCTTTCAATCCTGGCCACTGCAGCTTTTGGTCTGAAAAGCAGATTATTATCTACTGAGTTAGAATTGTATTTGTATTTTGGCAGTACATGAAAATAGAGCCTTAACAAAGAGGTACCAGTCGTCCTTGCTTGAGCAATAATATTGATCCCAAGAAGATGGAGAAGCTTTTGTCTTCTTGTTACAAAAGATTGTTACATTGACATAACAGAAACTGAAAAATTGAATGTAATATGGGGGGAAATTTTCCTTTCATTTGAAGGGCAACACTGCAAAAAGACGCTTTACAGTTACTAGGCTGTAAAAGCAGGTGGTAAAATACTCTCAGCTTTTACACGGTATTTATCTTTTATGGCAGCTTTCCAGGACCACTGTCTTAGGCCTGGGAATCCTGCTACTATTTTCCTTGGGGATTTAAGGAACCTGACATATATGGAGCATTTCCAGTTTTTATGTTAACTTGTTGTTTGTGTTGCCATAGTTGCTAGAGCCCTTTAATAGAGCCATGGCTAG
This sequence comes from Oceanodroma leucorhoa, assembly GCA_030449065.1. Lineage (NCBI taxonomy): Eukaryota > Metazoa > Chordata > Aves > Procellariiformes > Oceanodroma > Oceanodroma leucorhoa. The sequence goes on from JASVER010000117.1 coordinate 1,129,006, forward strand.
ATATTATTGAACACCTAGTAAAAACCAAGCGGGATGGGGGGGGACTATGTGCCTCAGCAAGTTTCTGAGCAGTGTGGAGAAAATGGGGAAAGGAGAGAGCAAGGAGCAGATGGCAAGAGCAGAGCCCACCTTATCTCCTTTCCTTTCGATGGTGCTCTCTGTTTAGTCTTTTTCTTGCAAAGGGAGTCATGAAATCGTAAGTCCATCACACTCAGAGTGTCACAAGATGCTGGGTTTTGTTCTCTAATGAGATTTTGGAGGCCCAGGAGACCATCCTTGTTTTCCCTTTAGAAGGAAAATGAACGGCCGCTGCAGCAGCTAGGCTGGGTGCTGTGGCCGGAGAGCCTGTGCAGCATGGAGAACCTGGGAAGCTGTCAGAGGAGATGGAGACGGAGCCATAGTTTTCCAGTAAATTGGGCTCTTCAGACAAAGTAACATTCGTGCCCACGTGGAGAAGTTAACCTTCCAGGGGAAATGTCCCGAGAGACATTTTGAAGACTGCAAGATAGAAATGGGCAGTTGGGAAGGAGGGAGATTTGGAACCTATTTAAGAGTGAAATTTTCCAGGTAGCAGGGGATAAAGTGAATGTTTTCTGGGTTAGAGGGTGTGGGAGGAATAGAAATAAACATTTTCTGGTCACTTTTACTGCCCTGATTACTGGAAGGCTTTGAGGGTTATTTCATCGCTTCAGGACGACAAGCACGGGCAGGTGATGGGATGGGAAGGGTATTCTTATTTCTGCTGTCATTGAAACCAAGTCAGGGGCTATGGCAATTACTACTGCCTCACGCCCAATTTGCAGTAGAGCGGGGAGAATCCCTCCCCTGCTCAGAGGTAAAGTTCAGCAGAATATTTCTGGTCTTTTGATAACATAGAATTTGAGGGGTGCTGCAAACACCCTCCTTTATTTAAGTAGCAAGTGTGAATCTGAAGGGTATAGACAGGAAAAAGAAAGGGGAGGAGTGACTTCCTTGTTACAGCTTTGATATTCAAGTGGTTGCTACCAAAGAAACAAAAATGCTTCTGTTCTCCTCCCTTGCTTGAAGAAATCTATTTCTGCCTTGTACTTCTATTAAGTGCTGTAAAAAAAAATCATAATTACAGTGTAGTAAACTAATTCTTTTACACTGCATTGAGCTTAAAATAACGTTGAATCCATACTTCCATTAGCTAGCAATGAAAAAACTCTTAAGAATAACACTTAACATACAATCAATTCAATTCCTGCAAACGTTTCTAAAGAAGAATGGTGCTGCAGAGCCGTAAATAAATGGAAGCGATAGCCTGCACTGTGCTGTAATAGCTGTACTACCCAGAATTTCAAGTCAAGGAAAAAATGTTCGTTCTTCTAATCATTAGATTAGAGCTACAAAAATAGATAAAGGGGCAGGTTCAAAAAGGTGTGAGCTCTTTTTTCCCATGTGCTTTAGAGAAATTAGGAAAACAACTACCAAGTTTTGCCACTTTTGCATCTTCTCCAAGTCTCCATCTGTAGGGAAAGTGTTTAGCTAGCTTACTTTTAAAGTATCAATCTGTATATAAGTGTTTTATAACATTTCAGTTACAGTGTCACTGGGGCATTTTTCATACGGAGACTGAAAATACAGAAACACGATTCTGCCAGGCGTTTACTGACGTAAACTCAAGAAGTGGCCAGCTTCCTCTAAAAAGTTACACAAACTCATTCTATAAGTATGCAGTATGTCTGAGGTCCTCAGGTTATACGGTAATGGGTATCATAGAAATAGATATTCATTATCTTCCCAAGGGAGTGTTTTTGATTAAATACAAGTTAAAAATGCCCACCGGAAACAAACTCTTTGTTAAATGTGCTTTATCTTTTGTGCATGAGCTGATGACAGTATAATTTCTGATAAACTTCTTTCGATCCACAGCAAGATGTAACTGCTTTAACCAAGTCATTAATTTCTCTTGTTGCTCTTAATTTAGGAGCTGTAAAGACACAAAGATGTGCTTCCTAGTGTGTCAAAATGGGAGGATTGTAATAGTTGGAGGCAGATACTATTTGTTAAACTTTCCCTGGTAATATGAGGAGAAGAGTCTGATGCGTGGCTCTCCATGGCACTGTCCAGGGACACGTTCTCTTCAAAGGACACCCTCTGGAGTCCAGGCTGACTGTGAAGTCAATCTTGGTCTATGCTAGTATGTCAGAGGGTAGAATTTAGCCCAAAGCGTCTTAAAATAAAACAATTTTTCAATGTTTTTACAGTAGTAGAACCTTGCTGTGGGACGAGACTTTGGCATCATGCATTTTCTATGCTCCTTTTCCAGTGCTACTCTGAGCCATGGGAAGAGCCTGGCTCTTACTGCAGGTTTGAACTGGTGTGACCAGTGAAGAAGTGTGCCCAGTAACTTGCTTCCTTCACAGAAGTGATGATACAGGTGTCAGCATGGCCGTGGTGACCATACGGGCAAGTCCCCATCCCATTCTGGATACCAGCACAGCTAAACCGTGGCAGCAGTTGGGTCACTTCAGCAGCCCTGTCGAAGCTGTGCAGCAGGCAGGCGCAGGCAAGGTCCACGGCGGGTTTACAGCCTGTAGGCCTGCAGCCCGTGGCTTGCTTCAGTGCCTACAACCTGGAAGCAAGAGGCAGTTATTTTCCAGGTTCCACCTAAAGGGTAGCATCTAAACTGTGACCTTCCGTGCCAAACTTTGTTCCAGAGCTGATTTGTAAATGCTTTGTGTGTCAGCTTTAGCTGGGAAGTCCCAGCCACTCTCACCATCGTAACTTCCAAAAAGCCAACGAAAATACAGCTTTGATGTGTTTCTCTAGGTGCTCAGATGCCGTTGCATGTGAGGTATTATAATGAAAACCACATTATCACAGTAATTCAGGGCCTTTGGGCATCTGATGTTGCCAATTGCCTTCACTTCTTGCTGGTATGTAATTTATCACTGGCGTGGCCTACCCTGCTAAAATGCGCCCTTTGTGGGCAGAGGCGAAGCTAATATACTTTCAAAGTGTATTTGAGTTGCTTCAATAAATCACTGCTGTCATTGTGAGCAGTTTTATCACTTGCCAGAACAATATGTTATCTTCATGCTTTATAGTCTTGATACTATTCTGGACTTTTATTTGTGTAAATTCTAATGCATCATAACTTTATTTTATCAAATGAATTTGAGCAGCCCTGATTTTTTACCTTTTTTTTTTTTTTTTTTTAAATGGAAACTTTGCCTTGGTCTGTAAAGAGGACAGCGCTTTTATGGGATGTTTTATAGTAGTAATTATTATTTTTTATTATTGATTAGCTCTAAGAACGCTTGCAGTTTGTTTGCAATGTGTTGATTTTCATTCTTTTAAGCAGTCAGTGCAGCTGGGGTAGCTTTGTTTTGCAGCTCGTTTCCTCTCCTGCTCTGCTGTGTAGCAGGCAGAGCAGCCACGCAGCCATCCAGGACCGTGGGGTCTCTGCCACCAGCAGGACAGTGGGGAGATGCAGGAGCCGCCCTGCCTCGTAGAGTTTATTTTCTGTCTGTGCAGAATATCCACCAAAGTAATCGATTATGTGGATTTAAAATAAAAAACCTCCTCAAATCGAGAAAGCAGTTGCAGACAAGCCTTCCTACCCGAGACCTGCAGGCTAGCATAACAGGGAAGTCACAAGTAGTTAATTGGGCCTAAGGCATAATTAATTCCTTCACCTGGGAGTCCTTCCCCTGAATCGTAGACAACAGCCGGGAGCACGAGTGGCACGAGGGCTGTCAGAGCGGCGGTGTGGAGCCCGGGCATGGGCTGCGGAGAGGGAACGTTGTGTCTCGGCAGCCCAGGCCCACTCTGCGGGGCCAGGACCAGCGGAGCTCCCGCCGCCCGCCCGCCCTCCCCCTGCCCCGGGCGTGCTGGTGCCGCTGCGCCCGGCCGCCCCGCTGGGCAGGTTCCTGGTAACGTCACCGTGAGCTCTAGGCAGACACAAGCTCATCCATCGCGTTTTTTCTTCTCCTGCCACAGTGGTAGATCTGTTTATGACCTGTGGACGCTTCAGGACCTTGCCGTTACTCGGAAACTCCTTGCAACAAGAGCCTCTCCTCAGCTCTTCTTTCTCAGGGATGCTCTGACGTTAAATGCACTGTTTCCAGGACAGCCAGTAAAATGTCTCCTTTTTATGGCCATGCCTAAAATACCAGTGAATATTTATGAACCAATTTGCCATGGCTTCTCCTATGATGGGAAAAAAAGTGCTTTTCTTTTAATTGATGCAATAGCTCATTCCAGACTATGAGAACAAGGTCTATAAAGTAGTCAGTTTTTATAACTAGAAAATTATTTATTTACAGCAGATGCATTTGCTAAAACGTGAAAATTGTGTTCATCTGTTTTTTAGTTTGAAGAAATTATGCTAATTGTTTAAAAAATTGAACAATGGCTCTACTGTAAGGAAAATTTATAGRTGTAGATTGAGTTCCTTGTCATGAGGAGCAGTCTAAAGGTATGACTTACATTTGTCCTTTTTCATTTATGGAAGTTAGTGTTTATTCTCAAGGTTTGCACTCAGAATGAGCGGTAGTTGCTAAAGAACGTTTTGCAGATGTGTTTGCAGATCCCGTGATTTTCTCTTTTCAAAAATTTTAGCTACACAGACATTTTCRGCAGATTGGCTAGGCACATCAGCTACCACTTCAGAAATGCATGTTGTAAATTTTAYGTGGAGGGACATTTCTGGCAGCTGCTTTGCAGTTTGACTTTGAGCAGCCCCAGAAGAAGTATATGAAATCARTTACCCCATCCAGACCACGCAAGCAAGAAGCAAGTATTTTAGCCTAAGGTAGATTTGGATGGTGGTGCTGTATTAAATTCAGTGATTACATGTATAGGAATGCATATATACCCCTGCCTACATGCATAAATTATTTAATAGGATCAGAGGAGCTAAGAATGGAAGATATACTYGTGTTTCTGTGAAAAACCACCACAAAACCTGCTCTTCCCACAGAAGACATCTCTCCCACCTCAGCTGAGCCTGGGGAGCTGGCAGTTGCCTTTTAGCAAGCATTGCAAAGCCTTTGCAAACCCRTCCAGGTTAATTTCAAAATGCCCATTCGCATTGGTTTGCTGGCAAATCTCTGATTTGCAGAGACCTGTAGTTAAGACTTGTGCTCTGGCAAATGACTCTTACTATGCCCTCTTCCTCGCCTTCCTGCCAGTATTGGCAGACTTTGGGCTCTGGGAATTCAGCCCTACCCTTGCAGGTGCTGACAGGAGGAAAAAAAAAAAACAAAACAAAACACATCTTTTCTGGATCAAAGTGGGGTTCTTCATCCAACTGAAAATTTTGCAAAGCTCTGTATGTAACTCTTAGAAAATTCAGCACTCAAAGGTCTCTTCATATCATATATTATGTTGGAGATCAGTTGTTTTTCCATTGACTTTATCAATGGAGTATATAGCATATATGGAGTCTCAGCACTGCTGGATTTCAGAATGTCTCTTGAAGAAGTCACCCCTAAAAACCTTATTTTACAGATGATAATATGCAGAAAGGAGAAGTAATGCACTCAGAGTGTACTGTGTCCCAGGCAAGCAAAAAGCTATYAATATTTATGATGCATGCAAGAAGAAAGTTCTGCTGGCTCTCAAATCTACCTTGACCACACACCCAGGCTGATCTTCAGTATTTATGCTGAGTTGAAGACTCCATATGTTTATGATCTTTAATGTGCATTTTCCATAGCTCTGAATGCTTAGCTAGCATTGCTCGTTAATTCAGACTTTGCAGATACCTTTGGCTATGAAGATTGTAAACACAGCTTTGCTGGGGTTGCAAACTATTAAAATTGTGTCGTGTGGCAGCAAATGCTCCGTGGCAGCTCTGCCCCAGTGATTTCTGAGAGCAGATACCGCTCTGGAGAGACCCACAGCAGACAAAGCACAAATACTCAGGAGACTCTCCTACATTTAAATGTGTGCTGTGCTTTGGTTTTTTGCTAAGGAAAGTAAATTTTGCATCGTTTACAGTTGCACAGTTGCAAGTACCTTGAGGGAAGATAAGGGGATCAGGACTGATCCTGTGGGCTTTGCAGTGCAAGTCTGCGTACAATGCTTTTGCTTGACGGATTAGCCTTCTCAGGCTGTTACACTAGTTGGGTTAACCAAAATATCCTTGTACAGAGATAACGCTGGACCAACTATAGCGGGAGTTTTCCAACTGACTAATGTGCTCTGCAGTGAAAGCTGGGGATGAGCAAGGGCAAAGAGGTTTATTTCCATATAGCTGAATTAAACCGTACTCTGGCTGAACATTTTGACATCTGTTGACGACAGGCCTGATTCCAGGCTTGGTCGAGCCCACAGAAAAACTGCCACTAGCGCGAGCGAGGCAGGGACTGGGAGTGACGCCTGCCTGTGTCCCAAGCACCGCTGTCAGCCAACTCGGCAGAGAGACTCGGGAATCAATGTAGAAACCAAGCAGTCTCTTCTGAAGCCACCTCCACCCTCCCTCTCCCTTTTCTTTTTCTCCCGCTCTCTTTGGGCCAAGATTTCTTGGTGCAGCTGTGCGGAAAAGCTTGCCGCTTGCTGCTGACGGTGTCGCGTCTATTCATTTCTTTTGTGAATACACAAGGAACTTGTGTCTCCAGGTGTTAATACTCTTGTTTTCAAAAGTGCCACTAAACCCTTTTTAGAAAAGGCGAAGGAGAAAGATTACATCCACCGTGCGTTCCCCTTTTTTCTTTTTTTAAAAAATGTAGTTCCTATTATTTTGCCCACCCAATGCAAGAGTTGAAAATACGTTTGTCTGTGATATGGAGGTAGGCATGCTTTGCAGATTTGGCTGCCTGATTTATCAAAAGAGTTTATAAAACTGTATAAGTGAGTTATTCTGCAGATTTGTTGGCCAATTAAAACAAAAAAATTCTCAAATTCCTTTGAAATGAGGCGATTACCCCCTCCTCTGGGCAACCCAAAAGATGAAACAAAACCTTTAAATTGCCTATGGACAATTAAACTGTGTCATTTAATTTAAAATATTTTTTAAATGTAAATATAACAAAATTTTTGAAGTCTTAGAAATTGGTAGTATTCTATTTGGAATGACAAAAGGGAGTGGTTTTACTTTTTCAGACATTTTTGGCTTTTACTCATTTGTTCCCTTCTTTGTAAGAAAAATAATTTGGCCACAGGTGAAGCTAACCAGACACTGGAGCGACTACCTCTGTAGATTTTGCTGTTCACCTCCTTCCAAGAAAAAGGTTTAGCTGGAAGATACAGCCCAGTTTCAGTGCAGTAATCTGATGTATTGCTTTTGTACCTATGGCAGAATTGCAATCAGTGTTTGCATTTCTGCAGTGATACAGAATGGGGGGGATGCCTAGAACAGAGACTGATACAAAGTACGTGTAGGTACTTTACATATCTTTTGCCTTGTACTTCAAGGGGTAATGGGAATGGAGGGTCTTAATGATAATGATTGCTTTAGTAGCAGAAAAGGCCTAACCCAATTTCCTTAACAGCTCTTTTTAATTAAGAAGACAAGAGACATAAACTAGGATCTACTAGTAAACTAGAAGGGTTTAATTGCAAGATAAGCACACGACTGGGAGCACTCTGTGCCTGTGCCACAAAAGTGAAGTGGGTTAGACTCACCCCKGGTTGCCATTTGGTTTATTATTTGCCAGTATCTCTTGGTGCATAGCTAATGCTTAGTCTAATGGCACTTTCATATACGTACATATATGCGCACATGCATTCGCATGTGTGAATGCAGGCTCAGTCCCATCTTGCCCCACTTTCCAGCTTGTGGATTAAGCAGTGGCTGTGCAAAAGGAGAGTTGAGAAATTGTGTGATTTCATATATTGTAGAACTGAATTTTATTGGAATGGAGACTCTTTTTCATTAGGTTGATTGCTACCTGCCTGGTCAAGTTTCTCAGAAGCGTTTTAAAGGATGCTAAGAAAAAAATGTGAATAAATGTGTCAGTATCTCTCCCATTGGAGTTCCCTTCCTTCAAGGGGCTGAGTTCCCTGGCCTCAGTCCAGAAGTGTACTCAAGCCTGTAAATCATTGCTCTGAAATCAAGAAAGTGGCTCATATGCTTAAAAGTTAAGCAAATGCTTAAGGRCTCTGCTGCATAGGGGCCAGAGTAATCACTATGTTGCAGGCGAGTGCTCCTAATGTGGTGTAAAGCCGGTTAAAGTTGATTGCTAACCCCAATAGTCTTTGGATTACGTTCTGCATGGGCGCACTTGGAAAAGATGAGATTTTTGCAGTTGGACCCATATGGGCAGACATATGCTCCATCAAAGTCCTGTTGGCTTCAGCATCATCCTTGCGTCTGTTTGCATCTAGCTGGGGGATGTAGCCCATAACTTGCTGTGCCCTTATGTTATAGGTAAATAAACAAGCACAAGTCCTTTTGCTCAGTGATTTGATATGTTAACCTATAGGTGTATGCAGAAGCAGTGGGGAGGAAGAGTGCCATCAGGCAGTGGCTGTGCCTTTGTTGCAGATGGTATTTGCAGTTGGTGTCACGTTTATGAAAACYCTCCCTGAGGCTGAGCCGCAAAACAAAGCCCAGCTTGCAAGGGTGAAAAGCAGAGATCGTTAGTGAGAATTTCTGGTGCTAGCAGTTATTTACCCCGTTCTGCCCTCAGTGAAATGCAACGCAGTACAATGAACTGTGCATCCCCAGCACACTGCAGCATTCCTCCAATAGGTGGGATGTGGGCAGGAGCCTGTACCTGAAGCTGCGTGGAAGCAAACAGCGTGGCAGAAGCAGTGAGAGCACATGGACCATCACCCCCGTGACTGAGATGAGCTCCCTGCTCAGGATGGGGCTCTAAGCACTAGTGCTCTCTGAGGCAGTGCACGGAGATTTTTGGTGGATTTTCCAGAAAAGTTGCGCTTGTATTTCAGCGATACCAAGAGCTAAGTTATAGATCAATACATGGGAGATTAACAGTTTGGTTGCTCAGACCTGCTTTTACTTATTTGGGGGCAATCCAGAAAATCAAACTAGTGTAATGTAAAGATGAACCTGCTGAAATTCAGTGAATCTGTGGGTTCACAGCTTACGTGGAAAATCTGATCCTGCTGGTTTTGTATTTGTTCTTTTTTGGGATCAGACTTAATTTTGCTTGGGTGGCTAGCTGTCCCATTGCACACAGTTCTTACAGATTTGCTAACAAAAACAATGGATATTGCAAATACTTGTTATACTATGGCCAGGAACTGTTTTATATAACAGAGTGTAAGCACAGACACAGGTACATGTAGGGAGTATTACACAGGGTACTGTTTACCTGATGAGCTACTTTGACCTGAYGGTATGTGCTTCCAGCCTGCTCTGTGCGCGAAGGCTTAACCCACCTCCTGCTTTGTATTCAGCACAGAGCAGTTGTGCACAGTCAATTTGGGTAGCCCAGCTGACGGTCAGTCACTTGGATGTTTATTGCTATCTTCCTATATCTTGAGCCCTGTCACTCATGTCTGCAGGTACTTTTGGCTGGAAGTCTGGTGTCCTTGGAAAGGCCAGGCTTGTTACACTTAGTGGGGAAAATGATGATATTGCCMTCTGACTCAGGTGAAGAAATCATTCTGATGTAATCACAGAGAAAAACCTTGCTAGTGGACTATCCTGARTTGATGTTACTTGGCTGTTTTCATTATTCTATACGAAGTCTCCTGGGCAGCCCTGTGCTGGACCGCTGCGTCACACCATGCGGAGCTGTCGCATCCCCTGCATCCCACCATTAAAGCGGGTGGTTAGGTTAGAGCTCCGTGGTTGCAACGGACGGGCTAACTTTCTTAGCTCTCCATTTTATCTGGTATTTGTTTCCACTGATACAGATACATATGTGTGTGTATGCATACCAAGAGTTAAGTTAATGCCAATTTTTTTTAATAAGAGTTTGAATTTATACCAAGTGTAAGTTTGTACCAGCTACAGTATCAATATTCCTGCCCTGAACTACAGGAAGTTACCACTTCACCCAGAAAATATTCCCATGTGAAAATGAATACRTTTGTAACAAAGGTTACATTTTGCAATTCTGGCAAAGTACAGTTTTCTGGGTAGAGAGATGAGAAAAGAGCAGTTTGTTCTTGCAGTCTTCAGCCAAAGCTATTGCTTTGGKTTTTTTTCTGAAAATAATAGTAATAAAATAGTTAATCATATGCTTCATTTCTTCACAGTTGACTGTAAATCTTAGCTTTAAAGAAGATTCAGTTTTTCTGCAAGAATGTATGGACTCTTTGTCTCTGAATTCAGCAGAATCCTTAACATAATGTTATGTAGTCATTCTAAATGAAGACTCTCTGTAATGTTTTGCTGGCAAGGGCATCTTTCTAGATGCCACTTTTCAATGTGAGGCAARACCTACAGCACATCATGTGTCAAAGGAATCTTGCTGTCAACACTAATGAGTTTTTACACCAGTGTTTTAGTTGTATATTATCTATTMAAAAATCCCATAAAGAGGAATTGCAGCAGGCTGCAGCAGTGTAACAGTCTATGGCCATAGTAAGGGCTATGACTAGATTTRCATCTGTTTTGGTCTTTACGCAGTAAAGCTCTCTTAAGAGAAACCCACAAATTCTCCAGAATGATCTATTGGCCTGCCCATGGGTCTGCGTTAACTCTCGTTAGTGGGAGGTTGCCCTGTGGGACTGGCGGGCAGGGGCTGAGAGCAGAAGGATTGTCCTTAGTTCTTCCCTGGCACTATTCGGGACCCCCCTGACGCCACGGGAACCGCGCGTCAGTTTGCAATACGTGCCTTCGGTGGCTCGGCTCTGTGGGGGTTAGAAGGCTTCACCCCTCTCCAGGGGGTTTTCCAGGTCCTGCCGTACCCTCCCTGCAGGCACCTCAGCTGCCTTTGGGCATCTGCACCGCTCCAGTGTGAACCCTTGCTCATCGTGCTGGCCAAAGGCAAACGCTTTCCAAAGCCCATCTCCCCAAAGCTGTCGAGCCTGTTCCCGAGACTCTATGGATTAACTGAGTTCAAAAGCATAAAGTACTTTCCTCCTCTCTCTCGATATCACCTGTGGTGTTTGCTGGCTGAGTGACTTTTTTTTTTTTTTTTTTGGTCTCCAATAAAATGCAGAAGCCTCAGATTACCAAAACAGCTGCACATGCTTTGGCTGGGTTAATGCATTTAAGTCAGGCTCCAGGGTCTGGGTAAGTGCCAAGATCCTGGATCAGCTGCTTTACCGGAATTATGCTGCTGTAATGGAGCCCTGCATTATTGTGTTGCAATTATTTTGGCTTGCAGCTGGCTGTTCCCTCTATATTTTTACTGAAGTGAGATAAAAGGATTTTGTCTTAAAAATAGAATTTTCTTCTCTGAATCTTACAGAAGTTTTGAGTTACATACTGTGTCTGTAAGAGGTGCCYCTCCATTTATCTTCAGATTTATCTTCAAGGAGAAGAGCAAATAATTTTTGTAATATTTTTTGAGGAACAGGAACAGTGCTRAACGGTCTCAAAACATAAAATAAAAGTATATTGAAAAGAGGATAAAATAAGTGATTGAAGCGTCATGTGATAACGTGGTTTTAGGTTCTCAGCAAGAACAGGTTTATTTTCAGCGTCAAGCCACTTACCAGTATCAAGKTGTTCTTAAAGCTGTCCCTATAATTTGGAAATCCTTTGTGTAGACAAGTAAAAGAATAGTTCCAGGTTTTAAACTGAAGAAAAAGGTTTCCGCAACCTTGAAGATCCTATATTTGTATCTATTCAAGCTCTTTTTGATGCCTATTTATATACATTTCATGTCAAATGTATATAAGGTTCTCTCAGGTTCTCAAGTTGATAGCGAAAAGTAAACTGAATGCAATCATTTATCTTTGAACTGTTCAACTGTGCCCTTCTTCATGTTCTTGTTAATAATGCCAGGTCTCCCAGGAGCRCTCTCACGCAATTTTATCACATAAGCTTTTCGTTTGACCTTACCTGCTGTTCCCCTGGAACATAGTGGGGAAAAAAGAAGCCCAAAATGTCAGCCTGCCTTAATTAAAATTTTAGTCTCAGAAGATGTTACAGTATGTGATTTCATTAGGTATATAATGAAAGTATTTAATCATACCGCTTGTTTGTCTGGGCCTTCTTACTTGGTAGTGAGGTCACCGAGTTTTAAAACAACTCTTTTAAGTTGTGGAGAAGTAACTGAGGGGTGGGTGTGCATCTTAAAGTGACTCATAAATGCACTCTATCCATGATTTTGTATGTTTGCCCTAGAGGTAGTTGCTTGGATGATGAGGCAGAAGGCTCTAAATAACAGTTCAGTGCTCTTTGCGAAAACATTTTTCCCCCACGGGACARCGAGCATGCATATAAATGTTTTTTTTAAAAGACAATGCTGCTATTTGTCTCCAGCAGTTGCAACTTGGCATCATAGAGAAAGGGTAAAATAAAATGTAATGGATGTTTCTTTGGTGCTGACGTGTAAGAAGCTCTAAATCTCACGTGTGATACGCAGCGTTACTTTCAACATTTCTCATCGATATMATCTAAACCACCATAACAGGAGGGTTTCTACCACCCAGATGAGGCCATTTGTTTTATGCAGTAACTGTTCTTGAGGAAAAGTCTGTGCATAAAGCACTCTCTCTTAGCTTTTGTAAAGACGTACCTTATTCCAGCTTATATGGGACAAGCAGAGTTAAAAAATAGATTTGTGAGGCCCTGATCCTGCACATTTTTTGAACTGGGAGGGTTTGCATTGCTAGGGGAGTTGTGTTGTTCCCCTGATGTTTTTCCATTCCGTTAGCAGCCGAGAAGTGCTCCCAGTCAGCCGTGTTGTCTCGAGTAGCTCATGAAACCATCCATGCTTCGGACGCTCTGTGCCTTGGGTTTCTTCCAGCCCCCGGGGTTGCAAAACAAGTAAAACCAGGATTTCATATAGCTTTTTGAGGAAGAGTAAGTGAAGAGGACGAGGMGGGGCAGTTCAGCTAGATAAGACAGATCCTGCTCTAGCCGTTGGACAGAACTAGCCACGTGGGGGGATTTCAGAGCTGTCATCCACAAAAAAATTTCTTGTGTATCAGGGTATTTTCATCAGCAGTTTTTACCAAATCCAACAAATAGGTCACTCTGAAATAATGCAAAATTGCAGCAAATTTCCAAATTTGATTTCTTCTTCTTCTGAAGCTGGACAAAGATGTTTTTGCACTATTGATTTTATGGGATTTGTAGCTTTGTAAACTGAGAGAGAAAGGGGGAGGGGAAGACAGACAAGCTGTCTTCTAACCAGTATTTTTCGTCTTTCTTTTGTGGTAATACCTCTTACTGGCTTGTATGTCTGATGCATATATGTCTTGCTGAGTTCCTTAGTGCAGCTGAATACGGCTCTTTCTCTGTGGGTCTGCCAACAAACGTGGCTGTTGATCTGTTACCAGGTTCCGGAAGCATGAATGTGCTCTCAGCAAAGCTACGGCCAATTCAGGGACCCGGGAGCTAGCTACAATTCTGGCAGCAATTATATGTTGAGACTCTAAGTTCAAAATCCTGCAGTTTTATAACCCCAGCTCTGCAGAGAATTATTTGAGKCGCTGTCATTGTAATCACTTTAGGAATATATTTGCCGTGTTACGTGTTTTCAGTGAATGTAACTGGAGTGCCATTAGCTAAAAATTGTTTTGATCTTGCACAACTTGAAAGAATCGATGTCATTAGTTCTAAATTTTGAAAACAAAACTAGCGTAATACCCCATGCTTTCCCCTGCAAGCTCTACTGCTGGAGTAGGTTGTGCATTTACCTCAAATGAAAGAAGGCAAACTATAAGTCACTCATGTGAAAAAGCTTCTCTTGTTTTTGAGGGTCTGAGCCTGCGGGGTGCTGTGGGGAGAGGAGTCTGCGTGCAGCTGTGGTTGCTGGCACATGTGCTGCTTTATGTGTGTTATAAGCCACCTCATACCTCCAAGTTGTCTGTTGCTTCTTAAGACTCCTTTATTTTAGGCATAAGTTTTTTTCCTTTGTATGTGTGTGAAAACTAAATAAAATAATTGCATGGTCTTATGTTTTGAGGGGAAAGGGATGGAGTTTTAGCATTAAGCTATTATGTATTTGTCCTTCTAGCTCACATGGTATCCAGTTCACACCCATAAATTATCTGTGATGTCTTCAAGTGGAACACAAAGCCCAAATATCTTCCTAGGTCAAGACATTTTTATGTGTATTGCAGAGAGAAAGCAGGCACAGTAGGAGTGGATTGATCAACGGCAGCAGATTYGGTTTGCAGCATGCCTTGGATTTTAGATCCAAGCTGAAACTACAAAATTGTTTACAAAGTGTTTTGGATTCCAGCTGCACAAGATGCAGTTTAAATCTTCAGACTCACATAGAAAATGACACACCAGCAGGGAGACGTTAATTAGTGTGTCTTCTGTGGGAGTCTTCCAAACTGCAGACGCTTTGGGGTGAGGCTAAAATCAAAAGCAGCTTAAATTTATAGCTTAATTTTATGTTTTCCATGAGACGTTTAGTCCATCATTTGTGGTGAAATTGGCCAGGTAATGACCAACTGCATAACGAAAATGAAAATGGGGGAAAAAAMMCCAAAAAACAACGAAACAAAAAACCTATTTCCTCGGCAGCCACCCAAATCTAAGACATAACACCAGGACGTGAGAARCCAGCCTGAGCACAAYGCCTTGGAGCAGCGCTCCTCTAGAYCGAGCGGTATATGGGGGGATTTTGTAGCTGGTAGTTACGATGTTCATGTAGGAGTTGAAACATCTGGTTGCAATCCAGTACTTGAGTATCTCATGCGAGGTAAGGAGCGTCGGCAGGAGGGACTGACGGACCCCTGTAGCAGGGAGGGCTTTGTTCTGCCTGCTAGAAACCCCTTGCCTCAAATTCCTGCTCTCAGTTGTGCTGGGAAGGGATTTCAGTATGCACCTCCCACAGCTTGGCCAACTGTCCTAAACACAAGATTTCCCCAACCTTGCTTCCTTTCCTCGTATTTTACAGATGACATTTAGGGCCTGTTTGAGAATCAAAAGGTTCTTTGTGTCAAGACAAAGTGTTTGATCTTGGTGAACTGCTTGCTTCATTTTTTTTCTTCCTTCCAGTTTGGGGATGGACCAACTCAGAGCTTTTGGCAAATAAGTGAGTTGCCGAAAACTTTACCAAACTTACCGACGTGTGCATGACTGAATTAYAGTTTTACAATGACATTTTTTCTTCTCCGATTAGTAACTTAACGTTGGTATTGTAAGTTTCTATGAGTATAGAGTAAAAGCTACATCCAGCCACTTTAATACTTTACCCGTAGCTTATTCAAAAAAGGAAAGGAAAACGTAGCCTAGCAAAATTGTGGGAATAGATACTGATCATATTGTTCAGCCTACAAAACCTACTGAGCGCTGCTCCAGCCAGGGCAAAGTAAACTAAAATAGGCCAGAAATAGCCCTTAGAATATCCACCGTACGCAGGTGAACTCTCAGCTTGTGGAGTGAGTTGGGTGGCATTGCCAGTATGTGATCAAAGGAAGCAGACTGGGAAGAGGATCCTGTCTCACATGCAGAAGACTAGTCATTTCCTTGGAAGATAGGAAAAGTGTTAAGAGCTAGCTGGCTAACATTTTCATAAGTATTTCAAGTCTGGAACATGTAATTTAATGCTCTGAATAATACTGGACACAGAGCACACTCTAATCATATCTTTATTCCCAGAACTTCTTATTAAATTGATGAATATCTTCTAGCAAGCTGTCCATCCTTGTTTTAGAGGTTTCAGGTGGTAGCAAATGTGCTTCCTCTCTGCGTAAATTACCCCCTTGATAATTATAGGGTCTGTTGAAACTTTGAATTTTATTTCTAATCTGAACAGTTCTAGGTTTATCTTCTAACCATGTAATTTTATTATACCATTCTCTATTTTGTTCAAGAACTATCTACCAGCAAATACCGCTTCATCTTTTGGATAAATTGAGCAGAGTGAGCTCATTAGATCTCCCAGGAAGAGGTGCACTGGCCTTACACAGCTGACCTCAGATCATTTTTGTAGCTCTTTTCTCTGCTTYTTCCAGCTGGGGGAGTCTTCTGCAAATGTTAAGCCCCTGTGGTAAGTGCAGCACACAGGACTGGGTGCAGAATCTGCTCTTGCACTGTTTTCAGTACATCGCAGGGTATTCCCTTGTGTCTGCACCCAGAGGTGGTGCTTTTCCCCGGGTGCTTTTCCTTGGCTTTTCCCCGGGAGCTCAAATTCAGTCTTTTCCCGGTGCTCCKGGTGGCAGTTGCAGCAGAGGCTGAGCCGGTCCATGCCGGGGCCGTAGGGCAGAGGTGCCGGGCTGAGAAAGGCTGCAGTCGTTGTGGAACAGGCAGGAGCGTGGCCGGAGCTTCCCAGCCTCGCACCCAGCCCAGTTAGCCCTGCTGAGGTTTGCCTTTCGAATTTCTTTGGGCTTTGCTTGCCTGAGCTGCTGCAGCCTGTTGCCAAGGTCGGCTCTGCTTCTCCCAGTACTACACTGAGTGAAGTGGGAAGGGAGCAGATGAGCTTTCAAATCATTTCACATCAAAACCACTGTGAACTTATGCATTCCCATTGGATGGGCTTAGATGCAAGGACTCTGTTCAAGTGGTGACGGTACAATAAGAGTACAATAAGATTTGCAGTTCGAGGACTCATGCCAGACTGCCACACTCGTCGGCCGAAGCGCTGATTACTCTTTACCCAGAGTGCTGATACACATATTACAAAGCTGTCTTCCTAATATATGCTTCAAATCTAACATGAGCAATGAAACAGTCCCTCCAAACATGGACGTGCCATTCATGAAGGATGTATGCTGAGGCCAGTAGAGCACCAAATATGCTTTAATTACAGCCCTGGGTGACGTTACTGGCAGAGGTGTAAGACCACTGCGTTTTATCTTTTGAGCTCCGTAGCCTCATCAAGAAATTAAAACATTTCTAGGTCTTTCATGCAGTCTTTCTCCCCCTGGGATGTTTAAGTTAGCTGGCTGTCAGCACGGTGATGCAGGCTGTAAAGGTTCATAGAATTACCTTGATGGTATGACGGCCTCTTCCATTTCGGCTGCAATCCAAGGCTCATTTTTCCTCTGAGGCATTCATTGAAATTCTGTGCACGATTTCTTCCTCTGGTTGTTTAACAATGTCTCTCATGTTTGCCCTGATTTAAAAAATCCTTCTTTGTAACAGAGATAACATAGAGCAGGATGATATAATTGCAGTAAAGAGGCCCTGGAGCTTGCAGTAATAGGATGGTTCATCTGATGTGTACTGCCATTAGAAAATAACGCACGTATGTATGTTCTCGGGGGACAGTAAAGAGGCTTTTAAGGATTACACTTTATGTAGTAAGAAAGCTCGTGAGCAAAAGAGCAAGTATGAAGAAAGCTATTGCTGCAGGAAGCATGGTGCCACGTCTGTTCTCACTCGTTTCCTGACACCTGTGTAGCTCCAAAACATCCATCTCTGCCCAGCAATGCATGGTGCTTTTTGTGCACTGCAGTCGGTTCCCAAGCCTTTTGAGAGCACTGTATTATTTTCATTTCACTGAAAAATAAATAGCATGTCAAAAGCATGGCAGAGCTGAGTTCAGGATTGAAACTGCTGTGTGTGTACAAAATAGTTTTGGGGGAATAGCGATCTCTGATAGTCTGTGCCCTCCAAAAAAAAGAAAGATTTGCTAGAACGATAYAGTTTCATGAACGTTGCTGAAAGGTTGATGTATTAAGACTATCAGTTATGCAGAGTCTCAATTCTCCCATCTCCATTCTTTTCCTGGCTAGTACGCAAAAACATATGAAGACATCAACACACGGTAAACGCTGAAGGTTTCAAATGTTATGTGGCATGCAGAATCAGAGTTGTGAAGTTTGGGCAGCGGAGGTGGAAAATTCA
Source organism: Oceanodroma leucorhoa (assembly GCA_030449065.1). NCBI lineage: Eukaryota > Metazoa > Chordata > Aves > Procellariiformes > Oceanodroma > Oceanodroma leucorhoa. Next base: position 1,146,821 of record JASVER010000117.1, read on the forward strand.
GAGCAGCTTGTTTCTGATATTTACAACTTCTTGTTCAAATGGATTGCCACGTAGAGTGCCAATTCCTTCCCCTTGCGTTTTTGCTGAAACRGAAGCTGTCTAGCAGAACGGACTTGGGCTTCTTTGTTTTTTCTCAGCATTTTCCTCTTGCTTATAGAGCTTGTTGTAGGTAAAGAAATTAATTCACCTTTTCATAGTCTGTACCTTCTTTGCACTATTGTAGTATATTTTTGTACCTTGTCATTTTTTTTATGTTCAGTGGAATGGATGAACCTGCATCTTTCTTCATAYATTTAACATGGTAAAGGGTCAGACTTTGCTATCAGGTAAAGGAAAGTGGCTTCACTCGAGTTGCAGAGCCTYGGAGGCAAGCTGGATTTTGACCAAATGCTCTACTGGGGTTCTGCAGCAAGGTCTGACATCCATAACTTCATTATATTCCAAAGGGTGCTAACAATAATTAAAAAGAAGTCCAAGAATATTAAGTGAGGAAGAGATGACAGCCAGCATCTTTGCAAGGACACAAGCAGGCCAGTAACCTTCTTAAACATCCGTGTTTCCACCCACAAGTCAAGGGAGCTAGTGGTCAAGAGACTGCAGTACCTCTTTCTGGGCCAAAGAAGTGACTTAATTTCCCTTAAGGGCAAAGAAGGTTCAGGAGACAACGTGATCAGATTTTTACGTTAATACCTCTTTGCGCCCATCTAATCRCATTGGAAGTGTGTTAGAGTGCATGTGAAGTATTTTTTCTGCTTGTGTTGAGGCTCCTCTGTGTGGTCAGAGTGTTGTACAGGGCTCGCAGAGGGAGTAGGGAAGAGGTCTTCTTCTGACTCCCAGGGGTGTCAGCAGGACTCTGCATGTTGGGACAGGGGTGAGGGGTGCACATGCCCTATGGGCAGGAGAAATTGCTGAAGTCCTTGAAGAGTAATAAAATCGTTAAAACAATAATCCRTAACCTAGTGGACCTCAGCTCTTAACCTGACCCCTTTTTGTATTCCTGCACCTAAAACGTGGAGTGGTTGTGCCATGTACTAAGCAGYGTTTGCTAATACAGAGGAAATTTTCGGGGTAGAGGTACATGTTATTGTAATACCCYCATGAGATGCTGCCTACATGTTCAGCATAAGGGTAGACACTTAGTCATTTCCGTAATTTTTTGTTTCAGTTTGATAGTCATGTCTGTATTGGGCAATAAATTCGTCGTATTTGGAGAATCTGGAACACAAAGCTGAGGTGAAGAGACAACTGAATGTTCAAGCATACAGCAGAGTATCAGCAGTAGTTTGACTGAAGTAAATGGTAATGCAATTATATTTACGAGAGATAACAGAAGAGCTGCTCTCTGCTTGACCCCAGTGGTGTCTGTCTGTCTGCAGAGCACCAGTCCACCACCTTGTGCCAGTGCCTCACAGTCCATCCCTGTGAGCCCAGATCCAATGTTTGATTGCATTCCCCAACTTAGCATCGCTTGATTCCTGGTCCACCATCCATCTATCGTTCATTACAACATCTGGGACTTACTCTGACAACCGCAAGTGACGTGAGATGAATTATCTGTTGCTGTTTCCACTGTCAGTTGACTCCTCTCTGCTTAAACTTCAAGTCTTGCAAATACCAGAATAGTAGTGCTAAATTTTTTATTTCTGTCCTTTCTCCCCCTCCCCCCCCCATAATTGGTATATGGGAGCAGAAGAGGACTTGCAATTTTATTATTGCTGTATAAGCCTTCTGTAAACTCAGTTACAGCACTTCTGATGTTGGTAATTTTTGTGACTAAAAAATATGCTGACACTGTGTGTGTGTATAGGAAAAGAGCAAATTTGAATGTRTAATAATCTGGTGCTTTTGGGAGATGTTTGATGCTATATGCCAGCCMAGTTAATCACTCCTGGAATTAATTTTTTTTTATTTTGCTCAGTTGACTGGARATATTAATCTCATATCTGTGGAAAGGCATCTTTAATGTCAAAAAATTGATCAGATATACCCCACATTTCTCTGGCATCAGAAAAGATTTTGAACGAAAGCTATCAGTTGACAATAGACTGGCAGAAACAGACACGTTGGTTACTTTATTTTTCTTACATAATGAAGAAATACCCAGGTGATGATTTCCAGTTYGTGAAGTATATTGAACAGTGTACTGTATACGTGAATATAAATTGAGCAGACGTGACACACATTGTTCGTATAAAAATAACACAGCGTTGCTCGTTCTGATAATTCTTCTTTGCCTGAAATGCTTATTCTGAGAACATCACTACGGAGTTAATAGTGCACTGCATAACTGCGTGTTAAAAAATACGAGTACTAAAGGACAGGGAATGTCTTAAGGAGAAATTATTCATAGATTTATAATGACTGTGGCTGGCTGCATTTTTCAAGGACAGGATCTTTCTGCATCTTCCTTTCCTCTCCCGCTTTTTCTGCAATAATCCTTCATCTCTAAATAGTAGCATCACCCAGCCAGCCCACTTCCATCCGKCGAGACTCGTTCTCAGGCTGGACCRTGTTGCTGCCAAGCAGCGCACCGCTCGCACGCCACTTCCCATCCACGCTTCAGCCTCATTAGCAGCTTTGCCCTCCAGATCGTCCAGACTTTGCCCGTTTCTCAATTAGTCCTAGAGGAGCCGTCCCAGCAGAAAGCCTGCAATGTTGTGGTGACTTAGAACACAGGGCCAGTCGCGGGTTGAAACAGAAGCATCAACTTCTCATCCCTGGGCAGTCGCTTGCGTGTCAGCAGCGTTCCCACTGAGCAACGGGGAGGACCAGATGCTCCCTAATTTATGATTTTCCTCTTTTGCCAAACGCGAAACTAGTAGGGTGGAATATGACCCTTAATATGCTCTAATCGTATAAAAAGCCTTGCAAGGAGGAGCCCGTGTGTATACAGATGTTCTTCTTGATTAAATAAAGCCTTCTCTGTTTACATCATGCTAGGGAGCTGCACTACAAGAAAGGTAAGAGGGTAAGATAAGAAACGTGACCTGAAAGAAAACTACCAGATTAGACTGTGAAGGCCCAGTACCTACGTCCTTGAAGCCAGTGGGAGTTTTGCCTCTGAGGAAGTAGCCAGAAGCCAGTAGCAGCCTGTGTCTGTTCAGGGCTTCACAATCCTGCGCCACAGTCAGRCATCCCTCAGGATGGTCTCTTCCATGGGGTTTGAAGAGCACGAGGAAAGTGTGCTGCCTGCTCGTGTTAGCCTGCCAGGGCKGCCAACTCACAGCATTTGTTTATTCCCCTTCGATTTTCACTTCTAGTAAWGCTTCTCTAGAAATAGAGCAACATTTTTGACAAATGCGGGGAGRAGTGATGGGATCATTTGCCGTTCCTTAGAACAGTTTTCATTTTGCCCCTACAAGCGACAGGGTATTTGAAGACRGCTTTCTTCTTCCAGGTTACCAGCCTGTCCTGCCGAACCAGCAGCAGGGGTTCCAGGGTCTCATGGGAATGCAGCAGCCGCCCCAAAGCCAGAACCTGATGAATAATCAACAGGGAAATCAGGTGCAAGGCATGATGGTGCAGTATCCAGCCATGTCGTCTTATCAGGTACTTGGAAGCCGTAAAGAAAGACTGATTTTCTCAGAGAGTGCCTAATTGAATTAAGTTTTCCTATCACAGAATGGTGTTTATTACTTCATTAGGACAGTGTGTGGCAGGAGGCCTCCTGATAAATACACTTCTAAGTCAAATTGGTTTCTTTGCTTCCTGTTTACGTATTCTTACTACTCCTGATTTTCATTTTGAATTGGGAATACTTTAAATGAACTATTTATTACAGCCTGCAGTGCGGGTAAAATGTCACAAAGGATGAAGGAATTATACTTCTTCCTGTGAAGGAAACGAATTAAAAAAAAACAAAACATTGTTCATTTTCTTTTGCCAATGCAATCTTGTTATTGAGGGCTTTGCCTGATCCAGTTAAAAATTACTCATCTGTGGAGACTCCTGCCAAGGATCTCACCATGTCTTCTATAACAAGCTGTAGCCCGATAGATTTTTGTTTATTGGGTTTTGAGGAGAGAGAAGTGGCTTGATTTTTTACCAAGTCCCTAAGTTACCCAGACATATTTCCCCAACTTTATACCTGGATTCTATGAGGTATGTCTAGGGCCTGTGAGAGCCTACGAGGTGGCCTGGGCTTATGTTTCCTGCTGGTCCCTCTGGAAAGTTAAGAAACTAAATGACATCTAATTCATTTTAATAGTTTGCACTGATTGAGCAGCCGTTCATCTTTTCCCTCGGCTTCTCTGAAGACGCTACAGCAACCCAGATGGAAATGGGGGAATTGCTTGTGGGTAAAATTTTCCCCTTAGGTCTTCAGAATTACTATACTGAAGATGTGTTTTAAAGGTTAATGATCAGGTTAAAGGTTTAGACCTTTTAGATGGCCTAGTTATACCAGGGTTGGGTCTTCTGTTCGCACTGATCCCAGAAGTCCACATTCAACTAGATCGTGACAGAGCCACTTACTAGACCCAGGAGCAGAGAGATTTCTCTTTAACCCTTCTCCAACGAAAGGAGATCCTCAGGGACGAGAACAGTTCTGAGCAGCAGAGAAGGACACATTTTGGCAGAACATGTTGTGTAGTCAAATTCAGCTAGAAGGAAGGTAGGAATGCTTGGGACCTACTTTAATTTGTTTACTAATTACTATTTTTTTCCTACGTATTTCCGTATTCCTACCTAGGTGCCAATGACCCAGGGTTCTCAAGGATTGCCGCAACAATCATATCAACAACCAATCATGCTACCTAATCAATCAGGTCAAGGAACACTTACAGCCACTGGAATGCCTGTCTACTGTAATGTCATACCTCCTGCCCCACAGAACAACCTACGGTTGATTGCCCCACACTGCCCCTCCAATAACGTTCCAGTTATTTCTGCCAGCTGCAGGACAAACTGTGCGAGCATTAACAGTGCAGGGTGGCAGGTCAAGTACTGACACTGTGGCTTAGTGTCGATATACGAGGATAGCGGTGCATTATTTGACAAATAACTCATGGCCTTCAAATGAAGAGGAACACAACAAGATAATCAGTTGAGGACACAAGAACTGACTATGCTCAAGTGATTTGCTGCTGGAAAAATCTGTAAAAAAAAAAATAAAATAAATTTTGAAAAAAAAAAATGTTTGCTGGTTAATGGTGCATATTTTTGTCATGTCTGCTAGGTATGCCTTTATAGCTTAGCTAGTGACATGAATTCATTGAGGTAAGATTTTTTCCTACCACTGAACACCACTGTGTAGATTGTAATATCCCTGATTCGGATTAGTTTTGTACTTTGTGTTGAGTTTGTGAAGCTAAAAGTATTTAAAAATATAATAAAATCACATTGTACCAAAGCTGTAATGGAAATGAAAAAAAYGAAAACAAAAAAAGAATTACTGAATGGAAGGAATAATTTATATACACTATAGAGTTTTTTTATGGATATATACTGTATTGTAGTGCTTAATCACAATAAAGCTATTTGACCTCATGGAGAAAGGTCATGTTTCTACCACCTGCTTGGTCTCTTTGTTTCTGAGTGAACTTCCCTTTGGTTCTGCATTGTCTTGTTCCAGGTGAAGCTAAGGGGGGAATGATGCTTAATGGTTTTGGGAGTTTGATGAGAAGGCAACACACCTGTGTCTTAGCATGCAGTACCATAACAGCTAAGACCACTTAGAAATTGTAGCATAGACACCCAGAAAGTGTTCAATGAATGATGTAGCAGATCATCTTAARTTAAGTTTGTGGTTCTCCAATCCCTAGGACCAGTAATGTCACAAACGCAATTCACCACTGCTACAAACCTCTACTAAGTTATACCTCTTCAAGAGGCCGTACAACAGTTGTATATAAGACCACATAGATGTCCCATGATATCCCATCCACTGGCTAGAGATCAGTTGCTACTGATGTAGCAACCACAGTACCCAGCAATTCTTCTGCTGCATAGAGATACTCTACCCAATTATTGGTACTTCAGCTATAAAGCCATTCTGCAACAAAAAGATGACAACCCAAGAATCCATCATGTTCAAGTAGTGGGGATGAACAATGTATTTGGGGGTTTGGCTCTTAAAACATACAGCACAGTGGTTTGCCAGAAATTTTTAGAACTCTCTTTAATTCCTGTGGCGTTTCTCRTTATGTCCACGTTCACTTAAATTCCCAGCTTGTTCTGATAAATTATTATTCATTCATAAATGCTGCATGGAGTTCCTCATTCTGCTTCAATGATGGCAACATTTGAGTCACAGATGTGTTTACCAGACAAAAGCCTGTGTCATTTTTGACTTAAGCTGCATTTTTGATCAGTTTTGAACACCTTTAAAATAGGTAGGAGTTGAGCACTCYGGAATTATGCGTACACATCATGAAAAGCCTGAGATCCTTCTGTGCGTAAAATCTGTATGTGTCGTAGTACAATTTTAGGTACRCCCAAGATGACAGCAGCTTACAAGGCCCTTGTCCATTGTTAATCTGAATGTGAAACAGCTTTTATTTTACCTTTTAGATGGGTGGCCTTTCCTTTACACACTTCAGCTGTGGAAGGAGGAACTGGAAGGACCACAACCCATATTTAAAACAAATGTTTTTCTTTTCTATACAACGAACAGATATCTCTGAGAGTTCAGTCTTTTTTTACACGTGTCTTAAATTGTGGAATCCAGTCCTATGGGATCATAAGAAATCCAAACACTGAATTTTATGTAGTGTAATCACGATTCATTTGCTGAGAGACAGTCAAGAACACGAGCAGGTAAGTAAACACAATTCACTCTTCAATTAGAGGTGAAATGCTTTGGGAGAGCCTGCTGATTGATTTTTTTTTTTTTTCCTTTTTTAAATCAAGATACTGCATTTTAATTTTGCCTGTGACCCTGAGCTCTCATTTCAGATGCCCCGCATTGTACGGCTTATTTCCTTTCAATGTTTTATATACTATGGAGGTCTCTCTCCTAGCATTACCGTAATGACACATAATTGGGTTTACTGCTGGTGGATGACCGATGGCCGAATGAATGGCTGTCCTTCTCTGTCAAGGCTCCAGCGTCCAGCAGGAAGGACCTGCAGGTCATCTTGCGCAGGACAGGTTGTGTGTAGCCAGGCTGAACGAGCAGGAGGGGGGGCGAATCTCTGTGCACACGGTGGCTGGAGTGAAGAGACCCTTTGGTAATCACTATATTTAAGTCCCATTTCTTCTCTTCTCTGAAGCGCTACTGTTACCTTATTGATCTTCCTTCTTGTTAGAGASCTATGAATGAATTGCCTGGTAAAAAAAATCCGCCCCCAGTATCGTAGATCGATGGCAAACTGGGATGTAGATGCTCTCAGTAGTGATGGGGAAGGGAGTCGGAAAGCAAAGCCTAGGAATTTTGCTTCTGTAAAGACAGAATTTCCTCGTGACCTTGTGCCACTTTTTGTCATGTCCCCTTGGCAAACAGCATATCCTGTGATTGACCATGGCCATGAATTCCATGGCCAAGGACATGATTTACCTGTCTCTGCCTGTTCAATGACCAGCTCGTGTAAAACATGCAAATAGCTGTGGGAGCAGGGATCCCGCTGACACCTCTCAGCTTTGTGGCAGCTGCACCTACCTGCACGTTCATGCACCTTCCTGCTGAAATGAGACTTTAGCTTTCTATGTAAAATTGAGCAGTTTCAGGAGGAGGTCACAGCCACCCACTCCAAAATGGCCTAGATGCTCTGATTGTCTCACTCTCCAAAGAGTTTGAATCTCCTTAGGCATAAGAGGAAACTGAATTTGATCTCCCTCAATGGAGAATGATGTAATTATTAAGGTGTCATATACATGGGGAGGCMTCTCATGTGGTGGCACACATACTTGCTTTACGCTGGAAGAATTTATATTTGAAGACAATTAAGTAATTCTGTTTCTATATCAAGTGAAGCCCAAAAATTATTTCCTAATTTTATTTTTTTTTAATCATACAATGTTTTTAAGCCTTTCTCCTAAACTTTTTGTACATTAAAAAAACTATTCTGAGCTGGACTGCTTAGCAGCCTTCTGTTGTTAAAATAGAGATGTTTCAGTATTAAGACATTGTCAGAAGGTGAGGAAGAGGAAAAAGAAGTGACCTGCAAATACATGAAACCAAAGTGGGTAGGTGAAGCTCAGCGCTTTTTTCTCAGTCCTTTAAAATATTTTGTAGGCACCCTCCATAAGAGGAGTGCTATTCGACTCACCTGGCCAAACTTAGTTCAAGCAACTCAGCAGTTGGTCACCTTGAATTCAGAGTCCAGCTTGTAGTACTGAAATGATTTACAGGACATGTTCCTCTCCCGTGGGGTTGCTCTGTCACAGCGGGCTTGGTTTTTTGTAGCCTTCCCTTTGAATTTGGCAGGCTCGGGCAGCCCCTCTGGGGCAGCCCCTCTGTGGCAGCCCTGTTGCGGTGCTAGGGGCTGTTCATTGCATTTTCCCTTTACCTGCTGTGTACTTGCTTTGGTGGTTGTGTTTTGCTTTCTCCTTCTCTTTTAGACTCTGAAGCTGATGGAAAGTTCTCCCAAGGCCCCATACATATTTAATTTGCCACTGTTTTTTTAATTTATATTGCACTGAGAAACCAAAGAGGCATATCCTGAATTAAGCTGACTGCATCAGATGATACTGATCAGCCTTTTGGATGGGTCTAATTCATTTGGGCTGTAATTTGCAGAGGCTGTACGTCCTAACGGAAGCCAGATGCCATTTGCTATTGTTTTGCCCTTTGTGCTGCCCGARAAGTCAATGATTTCCTTCCAAAACTGTATTCCCTTATGTTTCTGCTTAACTCTGTGTGAACAGCTTCCGGTTCTGAAGGAAGGCTGCATAAATTATCCCAGCAGCAAGGAATGGGAATGCGCAGGGAGGCCGTAGCATGCCCGGAGCATCTTGCTGTCGGCCCTGTTAGCTGCTCTGTAGCGTGGCGACCCGCCCTGGCACGGCCATTGACTGCTTGAATGCAGTTCTTCCACYGGCGTTCCCGAAAGCGATGCAAAATGCGCGCTGGTCAGTGTCCCTTCAGCCYTCCCATTCACAAGGCTGTTGAGCTGTGGCATGTGTTGCCCCTGTGGGATAACTGGGGAGTATTAGTATTGTCGTCCCTTAAAATTCAGTGGAGGGGCTCTGGTAGAGTGTGGTGCCCAGCCAGGGCTGGGAGCTTTGGCTTGCTGTCTCCCAGGGCTCCTCTCCTGACTGGCAAGTAAAAGGGAGACTAGTTCCCTTCGTCTTCAGGAATATGCTACTCATGCTTAAGCCCACAGACTATGCTTCAGAAATGCTTACAGCTTCAACATCTGCTTAGCTCGTGTTGTCTAAAACCACATTTCTGGTGCAGGATATCACCTTCTAGTCYTAGGCAGTGGCCAGCTTAGGGCAAACATTGAGCCAAGCTCTGACTAGTGCTTCGACAGCGATCCTATGAGCCTCAAGCGCTACTCAAAGCTGCCTGGCAGGCAATAGAAACGCCTTGAGTGTTTTAGAGGGGAAGAAGCCTCACTGCGTGCACATCGCCTGTGCCCACTGTAATACGGTGATGCCACAGTTTCGGGGTGCTCCCAAAACAGGGCAAAAGATGCCCATTTCTAATTGAATTTCTGCCCCTGATTTGCTGTAAGGATTTACTCTCTTCCCTGCTGGTTCCTTTCATTCTTCAGAGAAGTGGATATAAGGAGCCTTTGAGGCAGTGGACTGATGGTTAAATAATTAATGCCACACAGTGTTTCTGAGGATGGTTGGCCCAGCATTCAGTGAGTGGCATGCAGTATTGCTATACTGCTGTATGTTTTGCAAAGTTCGGCTTTGGGTGGAACACTGCTAAAAATACTGCTTTCCAGTGCATGTCAGAGGGGGAAATCAAACCCCACTCTTCTGGCTCTTTTTACAATATCCCACCAACTGTGGAAGGGCRTGACTCCTCATTACCTCTCCTGATATAAGGACAAGGCCACATAAGAGAAAAAAAAAAAATTGCTTATTAAAACAGCAGTCTCCAACAAAGAAAACAGGAGAAGAGCTCTTTTTTCYCTATAGAGTTTATAGACAACCTGCAGCATTCCTTGCTGCAGGACATTAGGTGTGGTTTCAGAAATGGGTGGACAAGGTCAGAGGAGAAGTTGTACTGAAGGCTGTTAAATACAGCCAGCCAGTGTCTAGCTTACAGAGGCAGAGAACAGCCTAAGAAATCTCGCCATATCGTTGCCCCATTCTTAAACCTTTCCCCAGACACTATTAGAGATGAGTATTGGACTGGGAATGAACCTCTGACCTGACTGAATATCATAGTTCTGTAAAGCAGTATTTGTTACCCAGTACTTAATAAGCAAAAAATAATAAAAAAAATTGGTATCACCTGGCAGAGTCCATCCTGTAACAAAACCTGTAAGGATCAGAAGGAGGTGGGGCTAGCCTTCGGTTAATTTTCGTCAGTTTGTTTAGTGTCAAATGCCCCTGACTGCATGAGTAACTGGCCTTACACAGCTGCTTGTTCTGCTATTCAGAGTAGGATGTAATACCATGTTGAGGATGAAATAAACCTTCCAATGGGAAGTGCCTCATAATCTTTTCATCATCTTTCATTTCATCTTTGTAGCATCTAATTGTTCATTATTGTTGTAAAGRTTAATTATGCACAAGCAATGCTTTTGTGCTAAGAGTTGTTTACTTTAGTTGATAATAATTGAAATATTTTTTTTTGAGGTGGCTTTTGGTATATAATAATAATGGTTATTTCATGTCAAAAATCCTAGCTTTTCTGAGCATGAGGTGTAGTTGCTACTAAGAGTGGTTTTTATAATATTTTGTCACTGACTTCAGAGAGGTTAATTGATATAGGAATTACAGGAATAAACTGCAAGACAGCACCTGAGATTAGCTTTCAAGCTGAAGAATAACAGGTGTTCTGGGTAAACTTATGGATGGCTTGTTGAAAAGCAGTGTTGAATCCTTCCCTGGTTTTCATTTGGAGAGATCAGCTGCAAACCTACACATGCTTAATGAGGCACTACATCTCAGTTCATCCTTGTGTTTGTAAGGAATAATTTTGGAGGCTACAGATTTAGGAAAATAAGTCAAAAAAACTTTGCCTTTTATGTTGTGGGTGCAGTTTTACAAAAGACAGTTTTAAAGAGGAAATGTAAGTAGAAGAYAATGTTATAGCAAAGATATATGCTCCCCAGCACAGAAATTATCTCCATTGAACTCTACTAAATATATTCCCAGAGGAATGCTTTAAAAAGGTCCCCTCCAAAAGTGCTGTGTATCTTGAGATAAAAAGCGGACTTCACAGTTCCCAAGGCTACATGATTTTTTTTAACCCTAAGGGTGAATCATATGGGTGTGAATCAAGGCTCTTGCCGTACMCAGGTTTTGCTTGCAAATCTGTGCCAGATCATCCCCACCATCATGAAAACTGCTTTTATCTGCATGGAAAACAGATGTGCATTAAATCTTTGGTAATTTTTTTTTTTTTTTTGTAGGTAGTAGGCACTGGGCCACTGAGTGTGATAGGAAGACCAAGTGAATTGATAGTAGACAAGACTGGAAATTTTCTACTTAGCTCCCACTAACTTTGATCTCACCAGGATCAAATCTTATGCCTGGTGGAGCTTGTGGGGGAAAAGGGCTTCTGTACATATGTATGTGAGTAAAAATTTTCATGATGGAGAAAAAAAGAATTGTTTGGTCTTTTTCTAAAGCCTTTCCATTAAAAGCAAAAATTTTACAAAATTTCTCATGAACCATACTGCTGTTTTCCGAGCTAAGTGTTGCTGATTCATTGGGGGCACGATTTAGTCATGGAACATGATGTGAGGAGGTGGGTGGTCACAGTACAATCCTTTGATGTGCAAAATTTCATGCAGTTATTTGCACAACAAATGATCTTATCTAAGAACCAAGGAGGGAAAAAAATTRACATTGAGGTCAAACCTTAAGTGGTGAATCTGAACAAATTCTGCCTTTGAGATAAAAAATTCTCAGATACATTAAAGAATATGTCCACAAGGGAAAAAAAAAAGAAATTACTTTCAACGCCTCAGACTGTGACCACCCGTTGTAAAGGCCAGGACAACAGACCTTAAAGCAAAGTGCTGGATATTTGTAAGCTTCCTATAAATAACAGTTYAGAGCAATTCACACACACACTCTCAGTTAATCACACTAACAGTAAGTAAAATGGAGGCCAACCAGCTTCCAGAATCTCCCTGACCCAAATTTTCAGTGAGGCTCAAGTCTTGACTACACTTAAGCTTGCGGTGAGGTTTCTCTCATGTGGAGCAAGCAGGAATGCATTTGCATGAAGCTCACATGTGGCACTTGARCCAAGCTCCTGTGTGCGTTAATGGCCACCCTTTCATTTTGTTTCATCTGTACAGATGAAACACTGAGGCATACAGCGTGCTGTAATTCAGAACTGCTTCAGGCATCCACAGTCCYGCTTCCCACTGGGTGCATAGGCCGGTTGGGCAACATGTTCCCATGACTATGGGTTGTGCACAGCTTGATGCCTCTTTTATTGGCATGGATATCAGAAAACCACATGTCATGGGGCTCGCTGCCATCTTCCACTAGGCTGAAATTATCAGCGAGTGTTTCAGAAGCTACAAAGGGGTCCAAATTATATGGAAGACACTTGGGTAGATCTGGATGCTTGGATAAATCTGGATCTTTCCTGCTGTCCTGGGGATGAAGAGAGGGGAAAAAAAGGTCTGCTTTAAGTATTTCTTGAGCAGATTTTATCTTCCCGGTCCATTGGGTCTTGAAGATTATATGTAGTTGGCATGTGGTGGAAGAAGTTACTGCTGATGTGCGAATGAAGATGTTGCAGACAGCAGAGCTGTCACACAGCAGTGGAATGAGCTCTGGACATGAAGCATTCATACAGCACAGGAAAAGTTTTAATCTATTATTTATTCATGTGCTTCTATGCTCCCCTGGACTGGGGCTGTACTTTTTAGAAAGCTGCCGTGCTCTACAGCAGATGTTCTGTGGTGCAAAACTAGAAGGATTGCCCCTCTTTGCCTAAGAAATAATTGGGGTTTGGATCAAATTTTTTTTTGAGTGGGAAGGCTAATTGGCTGAACAGATGTATGTATCTGTTTAGCAAAAATGTCTGTTAGTGAGAGTAACTAATATTGTCCAAGTACAAGTGTGTAAAGGGAAGCTTCACTTTTTCAAACCACTCATCCAACACAGGACCCTTCTGGTATAACTGTAATTTATGACCATTCTTCTCATCAATAAAGCATGGTTTTTTTAAAAAAGCAAGGTTTGAGATTTAACAAAGGTAAAAGTGACTCTTTTAAAACATTTTTGTGCAAAGAAATATGCTTTTTTATGAGAACTGAAAATTTCTTCTGCATTCAAAAGCAGCAGAAATACCTGAGAGCAAACTGCAGTGCCAAGGCCTTTTTGTTCAGCTCTGCTGTGATGAGCTCTGTGGATGCTGCGAGACATGTATGAGTGGCTAAAAGAGGAATTTTACTGCATTTTTTTCCCTTTTCCTTTCCTCTTTGTGCTGCCCAGTTTTGTTCCACGTAAATAAGCCTGTACCGCTGCGAGTTGGTGTTAAAGGGCCTCTGAAACGTCGTAGAGAGAAAACAAATGGCTTGCAGATTCAGTGGGAGAGGTGTGATGGTGGCTAGTTTTTGGGAGCACGCAAGATGGTTCAGAGCAGATAACACGCTGCTGTACGCTTCGGGCATGTGTGCTGAGCCCCTGGAGATTAGCGTGGCAAAGTCTGTGAAGCGGGTGGCTAAAGTGAGGAGCCTGCACGCGTGCTTGCTTGTGAAGGCACGCCAGCACCAGTGTGAGAGATGTCTGTGACCTGATACCAACGTGGCTTGCAGATGAAGTCATACCCTGGCTGCCTGTCCTCTGTGCCTATTATGGACACTGTTGTAGTGCTCTTTGTACGGCGGAAGCACGAAAAATCCAGCTGTGGCTGTACACAAGGTGCCAGGGAGGGCGTTTCTAATATCAGCAATATGTATAAGATCAGTAGAAAAAGGATGCCTAATGCTTTGACACCCCTGAGATCCAGAAGGGAGATGAAACAGATGCTAATAACCACACTATGGGACTGGTTCTGTGGGAGAGGACCGAGCTCTTTTGAGCTCACACAGAAACACAGGCAGAAAAGGCACCATTAGAGATTCTCAACCTGTGCTACCAACAAAGAATATTTCCCTTTGCTGCTGCTGCTTTCATTAGAAGAAGAGCTATTATCCTCAGTTTTTCATGATAAAGACATATCCTTTACAGAGATCTGTAAGGATGCAGTATTCTAGGGTGGAATGAATTGCTCTGTGCAAGTCCCCGTTCCTCTCTCTATTGACAATATGGGAACCGAGATAATTAATGCAGCTTGATGTCTAACTTCTAGACAGCGAGAAGTGGGATAAATGATACCCAGGGCATAGAAATCATTCCAGGTAGACCAATGACAACTACTGATTGCCAACGCCCTGTGCTGACTATCATTATAACATACCCACCCACCCCCCAATATTTTACCAAAGTGGAGCACAGCCTTTTTAAAATTAATCAGTGCAGTCTGTCTCATGGGTAGTAGTTGGAGAAAAGGCCTGAAGGTCTGGGATGCTCTCTCTCAGAATGACTTACTTCTTCAGAATTAGTAAAATCTTGACCTGTGGGAAGACCAAGGGGAAGTTCTGGGATGTGATCTTTGCCACTGACAGATAACGGAGCAAAGACTTTCAATTCCAGGCACTGTGTCTGTGAATCCCAGAAAACAAGGGTCACAACCATTCTGTTTTTCAGCCTATTACCCACTGTATTTCTTCTCAACAGTCATTTATCTGTGTCTGGCTTCTCAGCTGGTCCATTTCAGAGTGAAATGGTGGCTGGCAGCCTGTAAGAGAATCTGCGTCCCACGCCAGCCTATGCAGGAGTTAAGATCCTGACAGCAGAGACCCACGTTTTCGGTGGCTTTCAGATAGCAACAAATGTCATCTGCGGGCCCAACTGCCTCAACAGATGCACATTCCTGTCAGTCAGCTTTGGTTCACATCCACACTTAGCTTCCAAATAGTGCCTAATACCGGTGGCCCTAGATGTGCAGCTATGTGACCTTCTAGTCACTTGTGTGGACCGAGCCATCCTGGCATCTGTGAAGCTCAGAGTCACGATAAAGCAGGCGTCCTGCTCAGTAATCTGCTACAACACTTAATCCTGCATTTGTTTCTTGCTTACTTACGGCAGCCGAACCAGGCATTAAGAGCCCCCCGTGCCTGCGGCGCTGGAATCTGGAGCTGTGCTTCAGCAGGCTGCGTTGCCTCCTCCCAGCCAGCACTGATAACTGCTTGGCAAAGTCCAGCACAGAAGTAAGCTGATATGACCAGTATAAATATTGCACATGCTTTTAGAAGCAGCAGAGCCCCCTAAGGAATGGACAGAACAACTTTGCCAGTGTTATTTTTCCAATCTCAGTCAGAGTAAACACCATCTCCCCAAAGATGTGTGCTCTCCTGCCAACCAGAGCGGTGTCTCGACGGGTCCAGCTCAGCCAGTGGAGTGGTGGCAAGGCAGATCTGAGAGGCTCCTGCACAGGCATGCTGCTGGGCTCCAGTCACGSCTCTCTTGGCTTTTAAACATAAGCTTGCTCCACTGTTCAGAGAGCCCTAACTTTAGCTCCCCTCAGAAATGTTAAACTGCAAGCTAAGGGGGTGAGAGCGGCACTGGGACACACTTGTGTTTAATGCATTGGATGCTACTATATAAGGTAGCAGCATTTTTTTGACCCTTATCATGGTTCTATAGAAAGAGGTAGGACATGTATAAAGTTGTTTTACKCTGACATTAAGTCCTTCTGAAAACCTAGCTAATTAAAATTGTGTTGTGTTCCAGTTTTGTTACGCCTCTGCTACCAGTGCACATAAGATAGTGGCAAACACCAAAACTAACAAGGACAAGTGTAAATAATTAGCTAATTTAGTGTTGTACTTGAATGCTTTTTATTTATTCACTCATTTTTATTTCCTCCTTCTTATGTGTTCTTTCTCAGCTGTGCATTTTTCTTAAAATGCCATTGACCATTGAACACCAATTAGAAGAGAAGGGAAAAGTTATTTTTGCAGCACTGTCACCATCTCTGAATTTATCCCTGAATTTTGTAGATTTTAAATTCACAATTTCCTAAACTTAAGATGTTGTGCTTTTTTTTTTTTTTTCTTTAAAATAATCTTCATAGCTACAAAATGCTCTTGGAAACAGAATGTGGTATTAAAAGTATAAAAACAGCCAATACACTGGAAAATATATTTTTCCCCTAACATAAGTTATCTTACACACTGTTGGCACTCAGATTAGCTAATACGCTTTTGGCTAAAACACACAAGATACCAAATGTGGCTTTAAATGGCATGTCTCTTTGAAAGAGCATTCTGATTGAATGCGTGCAGTAGAGCTGTCCATTACAAAACATAGATGGGCAGGAAAACTGCCATCTCAGGGACTAGATTTACAAATTCCCTGTTTTACACAATATAATACTAGTGTGAGCTAGAGCCATGAACTTACAGTAAGGTGTCACTGGTTTGCACATCTGTAGCCATCTTCATGCACAGATTCAAATCCTAGTGTGTGCTGGTATCTGRAAATAGCACTGACATACAGGAAAATGAGGATAGTTTTGGATGTTGCTAATGTGGAGCCTCATGACTGAAATCTCCTTTTTCCTGCTAATTCCTGTTCTCTTTTACTAAAAGTATTAAAATTTCTACAGTTTTTTAGGGGAACTGCTGATCATGTAGGAAACCCTCTCCAATAGCACCAAACTCTTGATAGTAATTTTCCRCAGATGTTTCACTGTATACTGGCTGTGTAAGGAGACTAGCCTCATCATTTCTTAGCAGATGGAGCCACTTGGGTGAARGGTTTTGACCAAGATCATGCAGCAAGTTAGCAGGCAACAAAAAGACAGAAAACGAAAAGAGCGCAAGAGGGCAAGAGAAATGCAAAGTTCCTCCATGYAGCTGATGTTAAAACTAGGAGACATCAGCATGGTAATGCTCAAAGCTGTAATGAATTCCTCATCCCCAGTGTTGCAAAGGGGGGTGCAGGATGAATCCCAGAGGTAGGATTCATGCCTTGCTCATTCAGAGCAGCTTAACTTCAAAGGCAAGGAGCAAAACATGTGYGGTTCCACCCCTGCCTTCTCTTACTGTACTTTCTTGCTCAGTTCATTTTTTCTCCTAAGAGGTGGATAACGGGGTTGTTGATATATTGGCAACAGGAGAAATCCAACTCAGACAACTTATAGAACCTGACTTTTCAAGATGTCAGGTTTTTTTAGAGAGATAGAGATAAGAATTTATACTTGTTCTTTTGGTTATCACTGAAATAAAGTTGTCCGAAGTTTGGAGTGTAGTAGCACCTGAGAGAGCTGAGAAAACTCAAAAAAGATGGACAGATGTGATTTTTTTTTAACTACCACAGCTCTAGTGAAAAAAAATCAAACACAGCTTTAAAACTTCCCTGCTTGAACTTCTCCTCTTCCCTTCCCTCTGGGGTTTCTGTTTTAGAGCTCTTGAACTGATTTGTTGAGACAGATCAAAGTATAACGTATTTCTCAGCTGGTCTTTATTTCTCTCACTGGATTGTAGTGGCAGGAGACAGGCAGCTCATTACAACTGGGAGAGCGCTYCTGTGAAACCAACTTCATTACAGCTGGTAAGAAAAATAAGATTCTGCTGGAGCCATAGTTCAGTCTCACCATCACAGAAGTAAATTATTTTAGAATGAATAAATAATGTCACACTGCTTCTCATTAGGGTATGAGGCTGAGTATTAACATGATGTTAAATACATCTGAACTGTACTGTTTCTGTCTGGTACCGTGAAGCCTTTGAAGTACATCTTGGATTTGTCCAATTTCAAGCATGTTTCCCCTGTGCTTGTTCCTTTTATTCCCTCTTCAACAGTGCTTCAGTGAAGAGAGGGGATGRGGAGGGGGTTATGCACCTCAACAGCTTGTGAGCCTTCTCCAGGTGCTGACTGTGTTTTGTAAGTCGCCAGAAAGTATTGGGTCTGGGTATGTTTTCAGGGTTCATGAACATGGTTATCAGAACCTTTTCCAAGGGYGCATCATGGAGGCATATTATAAAGCAGAAAACTCAGAACCAAGCAGAGTCCAGGCCTGTTGGCTGTGAGCTCCAGTTTGAGAGCAGCTCAGAGCAGGCAGGYTAGGAGGCTTCTTGCTGCAGACCATGTGTGTGAGCAGTCTTTTCACAAGCTCCTGTCAGACAAGGAGCAGGACAAGCTTTCTGCCTTTGCCCCCTGCCCTTGTCTTTCCCCCAGCACAAGCCCTTAGCAGTCCCAAAACAGAAAAAAAAACCCCAYGTTGTTTTAACCAGGGTCAATGCCATGGTTTGCTCATAGCTATGCAGATTTTATGGGTAAGGCAGTGGGAATGATGGCTCCATTCAGCAGAAGAGCTCTGTGAAATTACCCCCTGAAAGAGAAAGTCATTGAAAGAATTTTAATCTCAAAAAAGTGGAAAGAGAAGARGAAAGGGAAGGGAAATGACCCAACTAAGACCACAGTTCAGTGGCAGGGATAGGAACAGATTTCAGGTCTCCTAACTCTCCTGAATTGATGCCCAATTCTGAAATGCATTTAAGGTGCACTTGGTTTTAGAGGTAAATTGAGACACAGCATGTAGGAAGCAGAATGGAAGTGCCTTTAATTGGAAAGGGACTCTCTTCCTGAGGGTTTGTACTTATGTTTCTGCTTAAATGCAGCATGATACATGTTGTGGGCTCATTTCCTCTCTTTTTCCTTCACATAAGACAGAAGAGAGCCAGAGAAAGATATGTCCCTGTAGGGAAATGTAACTATATTACATGTCAGCTGGTGATAATTTTTTGAGTGGCAGGACTGGGCATTTTGGACAGGCATGGTTAGAGCACAGGAGATATTCTGGGCAATGAGGCAAGAGGTACTGATGCTGGCGAAGGAGCTAATCTGGCCTAGGTGGGCATGTGGCTCCATTTGAAACCAGTGTAGCTGTCCCATCTACCCAAATGCTAAACTTTGCTCAGGCTCTGCTGCAAGCTCTCTCACAGAGTAAGTCAAGATGTGGGATGGAAGTGAGGACAGAGCCAGAGCTCATCTGTTAAAGGAAAAGGTTGAGTGTGGATGAGAGAAAGTAAAGGGCTGAGACAGATTTCCAAAGCTGGGCTTTCTGCCCCTTGTATTGCTGCTGGGGAGCRGGGGGAGAAGTGCTGGTGGAGCCAAGTCCATCACGCAATAACTTTTTCTCTGTATGCTCCAGTGTTCATTTCGGCAGCAGCAGCCTGGTTTCCTAGACTTGTGGTGTAGAAAAAGCAGACAGTCACCTACAGGATGGAAAATGAGCCATGGCTTCATGCTTTACCTATGCCATCCTGTATGCAGAGATTTTAATAAGTRTATACATAAAATGGGGCATGCTTTGGCCACGTTCTTGCAAGACAGAGCAAAATAAAGCTGTGTCTTGTGAGCCCACACGTRCTGGACTCTTAGGTCCTCTGGAAAGGAAGGACCAACAAAGCTGTGTTGTGAATGCACACTCCTTTAGAAGGGCTGAAACATGTTAGGTTCCCTCCCCACCACCATCTCAACAAGCCTATTGCGAAATTAAATTTCCCCAACAAGACAAGGTTTGAAGAACATAAAGYACATGAAGTCTCCTGGGGAGGCTGTATTTGAAAATTGTGTCCTCAGTTTGCTGTAGTTTAACAGCATAAGAGTGGGCTCATAGGGATTTCCTGTACGCTAGTGTCACTCTCTGAAAGCGCATTCATCTCACCTTTCCAGGATGCTCCCACATGGACACATACATCAAGGGTTTCTGTGGGGCCCAYGACGAAAGTCAATGACCTTGCAGGCACTTTTTAAGAATGTGGAATAGCTAAGGAGAAATAAAAGCATCATGAAGGTCAGTGGGTTTTTGTGTAGATACAAACCTAAGCATGGAAACAGAGAAATATAGCCTGGAAGGGACCTCCTGTGTCAAGGAATCCTGTCCAAGGCCCTGTGTCATCCTCTTCCTTTCATCTATGGATGACCATAAAACCATATAGACATTTTGTCCCCCTGCCTCCATGTACATGGTTTGAAGCGACACCCATCCGGTGTTTTGAGACCTCCTGATCTCCAAATATCTAGCATAGAGAGATTTGAGCTGGTATTAAACACAGATGGTGGGGCCTCTGTAGCAACAGGGGTTGATCCAAATCTATGTTTTCCTGACTGTGTTTCATRGTTGGTGTTCAGCTACCTTGAGAACACTATTTTAAGTAACTGAGTTGGTGAGTTTGAGGCTTGAAAAGCTATGTCAGGAGCCTGTACCCATGTCACGCATTTTTGTTTGTCCGCAACCATTTTCCCAAGCTAAGGATTGACCTGTATGCAGCACCCTGTCGTTTCCTAAGCGGTTCCTGCTCCACAAGCACTTCTACAAYGGAACAAAGATTTAACTAGCAGCAAATGTGTCAGTGTCCCCACACATTGCCGCTCCAGTCATACAGGAAAGCTCCAAAATCAGAAGGAGATGGACAAACATCTTAATCTATTGTCATRCTTTTGCTCATGAACTAAAACTTTGATCAGATATACCTCACAGATGAACTCTAAGAAGCACAGACAAAGTCTCTGTTCCACAAACATCCTTAAGAGTTTTGCTATTACTTTAAGGAGACTTGGGTTTCATACTCTCTGATTAAWTCTTGGCTTTGTTAGGCAGCAGCTGTGGATTACTTACAACCATTGGTGGTGGTGATGGGGCAGCTGTGTATGATTGATCTTCCTGATAGTCTGTATTCYTTTCTCTGGAAGGAAGAAAAAGGGTGGGCTGAGCAGAGTGCTAGAAGTTAGTCCTGGTGAATAATAATTCTAGTTGCTACTGTATCTTGTAATTGTGGTATCTGAGAATTTGTGATCGTTTTGAATTGGTTTCCATGTTGACACAACAGAGGTAAGCTTTTCCTGCTGTAGTAAACAGGGATGCTGTATAAATCAATTGGTTAATATTGTGAAATGCTTTGAAGGGGATAATGTGTGTGCTGGGGACATCAAACTGTGAGCACTGGTACAAAGTTCCTGCATATTCCAAAACTCTTCCCAAAGTATCTCCCCAAAGTTGGGTCCCTGACTTTTTCTCCTAGTTCCCCAGTCCTCCTATTACAGCTCTTATGAACCCTCAATACAGAATATTGCTCTAATCCTGCTACTGTGTAGCCTGACTGTCAGGTCAACCCCATTTCCTTAGTCCTTGGGCTGTTACACACTGAAGTTCCTGCTTCATACAGACCCTACCTGCTTGCTCCTGTTTATTTTGCCTCAGTCCAGCTGCCAGGCAGAGCAACCAGCTGTGGAGGGYTGCTGATGTCTGCATACGCTGCAGCTGTGGTGGACTGGTGGGCTTGGYTACATGGAAGTGTCTGTGCAGGTATTTCTGTAAGATGGATGCTAAATAGGACCCACCACTAYGTCAGCAATATACATGCTTAAGATGAACATGCACATTGCCGTTTCTAGAAAGGTTCTTGCAATGGTGACCAGTAAAAAACTGGTRTGATCTCTTTTTGTGAGCAATATTTACTGCTTACTAGCAGTGCTCTGAAGTTCCTTCCTGCTTGCTGGCTCCCCCCAAAGCTACATGGGATTTTTGTTTCTTTATTTGCTCCTCTTTTTATTTTTTTTTTTAAAATCTTCTGAATGCTGGATATCCTAAGCTTTTCACTATAGGGAATGGCCAAAGTAGAAGCAGAGCTTTCACTTTTAAGTACATATAATAAGTACATATAATTTTGACTCTTCCTGTCATTTTTACTTGCTGCTAGCAGAGAGGAGCTTAGCAAAGGATAAAAAAAGAACTTTAAAGCTGGCTTTTTTTTAAAAAACCCGTAACAGTAGATAGGACTAGGCTCTGCCGAAGCTGCATGACTTTTGTTCTTCATTAGGATGTGTCAGACTGTACTGAAAAAAAAAAGGGTCTCAAAAATGCCACCACCTAGTAGCAGAACCATCCTCTGGGTTATCAGACTGAGACAGTATTTTCCAAACTTGCTTCCTTCTTTTGGATTTAGGAAGGTGCAGTATGCTGTTCCCATATCATACAAGCACTAGTGGGTGCCCAATTACCCCATCAAAAAAGAGTGGTAAGTCCCAAAGTTCAGGATGACTAGAACAAATTGATATGTTTTGGAGGCTAAGGTAGAGGGTGGTAATATTACARCTTGCTTGTTTTCTAGAAAGGAAAAAGTGGGTGTGAGATTTCTGAGAAGCTGCATTGCTTCCCTGAAGAAGCACGGGAAAGAAGCAACACTTTCCTTGAAGTGTAGCAAAGTATTGCTCTGGTGCTTTAGCTCTGTTGCTAGCGATGATTAGGAAAGTGTTGCCTTGAGAAGTGCTGAGGTAACTACAGGAAATGTTGGTGCTTCCCATGCTTTGTGAGTGCCACAGTGGCTGTATGCAAGTAGTATAACCTGCACATGACAGTCTGATAGGAGAACATTGGAAAGATTGTCAGGGTCAAACAAGCCTTGTGGTTTTGTTTTCTATCTTCAGTGTTGTCCATGACCAAACACTTTGCTTCCACTGGAAAGTAGAACCTTCTTCATCAGCCTATCTTCTGTCACTGGTAAAGACCTCACAGTAACCGTGCTCTTTGGTGTACCACGTACCATCCTGTCACCTGTGCCCTGCTAGCTCATGTGCCTTTGCTGTTGGAGAACTTCAGCTTTTTCTGATAGGTCAAAACTTCTGTACTGAAGCAGTTCAAAGCTAATTTCGAAGATGATGACTAGCCCAGAAACATCAGAAACAGTGTTACTTGAGATAACTGGCTGCTTCCTGTGTACTTCAGATTGCGTGCGTGATTATAGAACTGAGACTGCAAATCTATATTCACTTACTTCTTGCACATGTACTATAGTGGCATGGGCTTGTATGTTCTGCTGCCATGTATTTATGGATTATGCAAGTCCTGCATGTTTCACTGTATCTTACAGGCAACCTGAACTATCAAAAAACAATAAATAGGAGGTATTCTRGCAATGTTTCAGTTATTTTCTTTCTAATGTTGCAGATAGTAATTTCTTTACACAGCGGAAAATAGCCCAACTGAACTGCATCTACACCAATGCACGCAGCATGAGCAACAAACAGGAGGAGYTGGAAGCCACTGTGTAGTGGGAAAACTATGATATAGTTGCCATCACRGAAACAYGGTGAGATGACTCGCACAACTGGAGTGCTGCAATGGATGATAAGAAGGGATAGGCAAGGAAGGAGAGGCAGTGGGGCAGCCCTGTGTGTTAAGGAGTGTTTTGACTGTSTAGAGCTTGATGATGGTGATGACAGGGTTGAGTGTTTATGGGTAAGAATTGGGGGGAAGGCCAACAAGGCAGATATCATGGTAGAAGTCTGTTATAGACCACCCAACCAGGATGAAGAGGCAGATGAAATATTCTATAAGCAACTGGGAGAAGTCTCACGATYGCTAGCCCTTGTTCTTGTGGGGGACTTCAACTTACCAGATGTCTGCTGGAAATACAATACGGTGGAGAGGAAACAGTCTAGGATGTTCTTGGAGTGTGTGGAAGAGAACTTCCCGACACAGCTGGTAAGTGAGCCAACTAGGGAAGGCACCTCTCTGGACCTGTTGTTTGTGAACAGAGAAGGACTTGTGGGTGATGTGATAGTTGGAGGCTGTCTTGGGCATAGCTATCACGAAATGATAGAGTTTTCGATTCTTGGAGAAGCAAAGAGGGGGGTCAGCAGAACTGCTACCTTGGACTTGTGGAGGGCGGACTTCGGCCTGTTTAGGAGCCTGGTTGACAGAGTCCCTTGTGAGGCGGTCCTGAAGGGCAAAGGAGTCCAGGAAGGCTGGACATTCTTCAAGAAGGAAATCTTAAAGGTGCAGGAGTAGGCCATCCCCATGTGCCGAAAGACAAGCTGGCAGGGAAGTCGACCGGCCTGGCTGAACAGAGACCTTTGGCTGGAACTCAGGAAGAAAAAGAGGGTTTATGACCTTTGGAAGAAAGAGCAGGTCACTCAGGAGCACTACAAGGATGTTGTGAGGTTATGCAGGGAGAAAATTAGAAAGGCCAAAGCCCAACTAGAACTTAATCTGGCTATTACCATAAAAGACAATTAAAAAATGTTTCTATAAATACGTTAGCAACAAAAGGAGGACTAAAGAGAATCTCCATTCTTTACTGGATGTTGGGGGAAACATTGCCACCTAGGATGAGGAAAAGGCTGAGGTACTTAATGCCTTCTTTGCATCAGTCTTGAATGGCAAGACAAGCTGTTCACAGGGTACCCAGACCCCTGAGCTGGAAGAAAGGGATGGGGAGCTGAATGAAGCCCTCATAATCCAAGGGGAAATGGTTAGTGACCTGCTACACCACTTAGACACACACAAGTCTATGGGGCTGGATGGGATCCACCCAAGGGTACTGAGGGAGCTGGTGGAAGTGCTCACCAAGCCACTTTCCATCATTTATCAGCAGTCCTGGTTAACTGGGGAGGTCCCAGTTAGCTGGAGGTTAGCAAATGTGACACCCATCTACAAGAAGGGCCGGAAGAAGGATCCAGGGAACTACAGTCCTGTCAGTCTGACCTCGGTGCTGGGGAAGGTTATGGAGCAGATCATCCTGAGTGCGATCACATGGCACGTACAGGACAACCAGGTGATCAGGCCCAGTCAGCATGGGTTTATGAAAGGCAGGTCCTGCTTGACCAACCTGATCTCCTTCTATAACAAGGTGACCTGCTTAGTGGATGAGGGGAGAAACTGGCTGCTCATGGCTTGGATGGGCGTACTCTTCGCTGTGTTAAAAACTGGCTGGATGGCTGGGCCCAAAGAGTTGTGGTGAATGGAGTTAAATTCAGTTGGTGGCCGGTCACAAGTGGTGTTCTCCAGGGCTCAGTATTGGAGCCAGTTCAGTTTAATATCTTTATCAATGATCTGGACGAGGGGGTTGAATGCTCCCTCAATAAGTCTGCAGACCACACCAAGTTGGGCGGGAGTGTTGATCTGCCTGAGGGTAGGAAGGCTCTGCAGAGGGATCTGGACAGACTGGATCAATGGGCTGAGGCCAATTGTATGAGGTTGAACAAGGCTAAGTGCCAGGTCCTGCACTTTGGTCACAACAACCCCAGGCAACACTACAGGCTTGGGGAAGAGTGGCTGGAAAGCTGCCCGGCGGAAAAGGACCTGGGGGTGCTGGTCGACAGCCGGCTGAACATGAGCCRGCAGTGTGCCCAGGTGGCCAAGAAGGGCAACAGCATCCTGGCCTGTGTCAGGAATAGTGTGGCCAGCAGGAGTAGGGAGGTGATCGTGCCCCTATAGTTGGCACTGGTGAGGCCACACCTCGAATCCTGTGTTCAGTTTTGGTCCCCTCACTACAAGAAGGACATTGAGGTGCTGGAGCATGTCCAGAAAAGGGCGACGAGGCTGGTGAAGGGTCTGGAGAACAAGTCTTAGGAGGAGCGGCTGAGGGAACTGGGATTGTTTAKCCTGGAGAAGAGGAGGCTGAGGGGAGACCTTATCGCKCTCTACAACTGCCTGAAACGAGGCTGTAGTGAGGTGGGTGTTGGTCTCTTCTTCCATGTAACTAGCAATAGGACAAGAGAAAATGGCCTCAAGTTGCACCAGGGGAGGTTTAGGTTAGATATTAGGAAAAATTTCTTCACTGAAAGGGTTGTCAAGCATTGGAACAGGCTGCCCAGGGAAGTGGTGGAGTCACCATCCCTGGAGGTATTTAAAAGACGTGTAGATGTGGTGCTTAGGGACATGGTTTAGTGGTGGACTTGGCAGTGTTAGGTTAACAATTGGACTCAATGACCTTAAAGGTCTTTTACAGCCTAAATGATTCTGTGTTTCTATAAAATTCTGTAGCTCCAGTGGGAGGTTGATAGTATGCAGTTTCCTGTCTAGGAATAATTTTTGGAGGCTCTTTCCTTGTTTATTTCTGTTTTAGCCCAGAAAGTTTTTTAAAATCATAAGAAGTGAAACTGTGGGATTCTTTGCCACATGCTGCTTTTGATGACCACAATTTATAGACAAATTTCTGGAAGAAAAAATTGGTATTTAGATAAAGGCATTGTCTGTGGTTTGAAAAGTCCCCTGAGCCTTAGATCCTGAAAGGCTGAAAGAGTATCGTGGGGAAGGAACAGGATAAGTTTTCCCAGTCTTATACTCTTTCTAAAGTCTTTCCTTGTCAGGCTCAGTCAGAGACAGAATTAAGTGCTGGATTGATTTAGCTCTGATTTCTCCTTTGGTCTCTGCAGGTAGCAGGTTATTGTTTAACTGGCAGTAAGATCTTTGTTGTAGGTGAGATAACGTGATATTAATCTTGATATGTACTTCTTTTTGCTAATGTATATTTTTAAGGCTTTATTAATGTCATCTTCTGTGCCTGTAGGKCACCTAGTGAGAAATATATGAAATCCCATTTCTGACTAGGCCCTTTCAAAAATGGTTATTTACAAGTTCATGAATCTGAAGAAGATTCTCCCAATAATACAGAATATCTTGTTTAGATAAAATAGCCATATGGATGGTTAATAGCCTCACACATCCAGACTGATTAAGGTGGCAGCTGATAAAACAGGACTTGACCTATTTCAGACCTCATTGTATTTTTGCCCTTGGTAGCAAGCAAAAGTAATTTAGTTTAAATAATATTGCTTTTTTTTTCAACTTCACTCCTAGCCCTTGTGTTCTACCTAAATCAATAAGAGGGAGAGTCTTTAAACAAGGTCCTGTTAAAACAGGACCTTACACTTCAGTGCTATTCAGGTGAGTTTAATAATTCAAACAATTGTTTCTCTGAGGTGTTTTGCCCCTGTGCAGACAACAGGCAGATGCAGTTAGCATTGGGTTCAAAGTCTTTTCTCAGTTACCAGTAGCAATCTGAGGAGTCACCTTTAYACAGATTTGTACTGGAAGAAACTAATATCCAGGAACTTTGTCATTTTGCAGACTTATTTTAAAGCACTCAAAGTGGTTTATGTCAAGTTATCTAAAGTAATATTGAACTTCTGCTGTGTGAGGGCCTGAAGTATACCCAGTCATTGATTTCCCAGCAGMCTGTTCCTCATTCAAAAGTACCAATTCATCAGAGGTTGAACTAAGTTCTAGTTTGGAAAACAAACAAACAAATAAAAAACCCCTAACCAATCAAACAAACAAAAACCCCCCCAAAACCACCAAAAATCAAAACCTGAACAGAGCCCTGTGAAAACAGAGGAGTAAAGAACACACTTTGAATTTTATCTTCAGATAAATTTGGCCTAGAATTTTCAAATTGTGGGTTAAAATAGAGGAAGTTGAAATTACAATGTTGTACTTTGCTGTTTTGAACTGAATATTTAGGTCTGGCTCTTTCGTAAGGGTGGTGTTGTTTTTTGGGTCATTCCTTATTTTTATGGCTTTTTTGGTTTTGCTACTTGTATTGGGCTTTTTTCTTTTTTATAATTTAAATCAGAGGTGTTTTGGGGAGCAGAGACAATATGGAGATCCTGGAGTTCCTTGTGTAAAGTAGAACTGTATTTCTGCCCGAGTAAGAGGRATAGCTATCTAGGACATCCAAAATGAAGCATGAGAGGCCTTCAGCTGGCCCTTCTCTAGGGGGAAGTTTCCCTTGTGCAAGAGAAGCAGTGAATGTGAAGCASGGACAGACGTAGCTCCCGTGGGAGTAAAGGAAGGGTGAAGAAGGGGGAGTATGTAGCTGTGCAGTACATGRTTCTTAACTAGGAAATCTGCATCTGGGTGACGCATTTCAAGGACAAACTCTTCTGGTTGTGGTGATCTTTGTAAAACAAGACTCGCCTTCCAAGGTGTTTTTCCTTCACATAGCTACCTGTGGTCCTCCCGGTTGTACCTTTGCATGCCAGGTGAGAACTGGGGCTCCTTGTCATACATCTGTCCTATGATAACTATTGTTTTCTGTAAATCATCCATGTTATGACCTTAGGTATTCTATATAGTAGTCATAAAGCAGAAAATTATAATCTATTTTTTATTCAACTGTTTGCCTTATAGAAAATGAGTGTGTCTGTAATTGGGCATGAAGTAATTTAAATTGGGCCATCAAACAGACTGCATCTGTTGTTCTCCTTATTATTATTCATTACACATCATAGCCRCTGATGCTGTGTTTTCATTAATTTTTCTATTAACTTTTCCCTATCAATGTGATTAAAGATTCATTAATCTGAAGCAGAGTAAAACAACCTGCCACCACCCCTCAAACCTGAGATCAGATCAAAACCATCCTGTATATAACATTAGGCAAAAACTGATTCAGCCTTACAAAAATGAGATATCTCTGAAAACAGACCTGTTAGCAAAGGATTAGCTGTTCAAAYGGTCAAGTCAAACAAGAAATAATCAGGGCTAACTCTGCACCTCCTCCTCATTTCACTTCTCCCATCTGCGATTTCACAACCCTTTAGATGGGAGYTTAACTTAGTACCAATTATCTTGTACCAATTATCTATATATTTRATTTGGACATGTAATTGGCAGACATTTCCAACTTGGCTAATTTTTTATATGCTAGGTATTTAATGTAGCTGAAGAATTTTTTTATTCCCTCTTGTTATGGTCTTTTAAGAAATATATGTGAGATCTCCTGCCTCCTATCTCTTTCTGGCTGTTATAAGCAATGCTGCCTTTAAAAATTTGAAAAGTATGGTTTCTAGCAGCTTGYAAAGAATAGGAAAATTATAGAAATAGCAGTTAGAATGCCTCTAGACATGGTGCATTCCTGTGGTTTAGCAAATGTAAATTTTRGGAACCCATTGGTGACTGTAGTTTCATCAGTATTATTATGTTATTGAGGAAACAGTCATGCTTGTGTTTTTTATATATAAGCCCTTTTTTTTCCCCATAAACTGCTAGTGATACCCTGATGTTAAGCCACTCTGACACAAGGGAATACAGAATAATCAGACGTGGCAGTAGTCTCACATTTAAACCTGCTTTTCCCAAAATCTTCCACATTTTCTCTCAAGCTAATTTCAACTTGGTATTTTTGGGGAATCGGTGAAAGGTTTCAGATGTGCTTTGACTGAGCGCCTTCTGGTGCTTGCTGGGYTCCTCCTGTGTTTCAAAACTGTCTGCCAGTCTCCGCTCAGTTACACATTCACTCTCCTTGACAGCAAAGCTTACAAATGAAGGTAGTGCTGATCATAACCTCCCCAATGTGAATTAATTTTCTTCACAGTAACCAGTATTCAGGTTTTGAATTAACAAAGCACTCAGGCTTACCCTGGAAAACTGATGTTACTTCATCTGGTCTTGTGTGCTTTACCTAATGCAGATGGATTAAACTGTGTGCATTGGAAATTGGATCACAGTCCAACTTCCCAGCTTTCCTTCACAKCTGGGAAGAACTA
Organism: Oceanodroma leucorhoa; assembly: GCA_030449065.1. NCBI lineage: Eukaryota > Metazoa > Chordata > Aves > Procellariiformes > Oceanodroma > Oceanodroma leucorhoa. The sequence goes on from JASVER010000117.1 coordinate 1,176,239, forward strand.
AAGAAACTGCTGTCCATAGAGGAATTTGGGCAGGGATGCTACAGACACTTGGCCCAAAGGCTGCTGGCAATGCCCTACCCGTTTTATGTGCTTTGCCAAAAGGTGAATGTGTTAATGTCAYGACCCGGCCTGATCGGACCAGGGGGTCGTAAAGGTTTCGAAATTCCCTYGGGCTAAATTAAGGTGAAACGACACCAAAYGATAGGTTAAGTGTTTTATCTAAGGCAGAAGCAAGCTGAASTGGGAAAGCRTCACAATAAACAACCCGAACTTAGAAAGCGGACACATTTCAGCAATCCGTTTGTTCTTTCCACTATCCCATTAGCTTGAGGATAGYAGGGGGTATGAAATATCCATAGTATTCCCTCGCCTTTTGCCCATTCCTGAACCACCCCACAGTAAAGTGACTACCGTTATCTGATTGGCTCGACTGGGGTTTAGGTAGGTAACTAAACCATAGCTTCAACCCTTTCACCGTGTTGTCCCCAGTTGCTCTCGCAACAGCCTCRGCCTGGGTAAGTCCCGACACCACTTCCACCCCGACAAGAACATATTGCTTCCCATGTAATCAATTTGCCGAGTCTCCCAGAGTCTTTTCCTGTTTCATAAGCGGAGTGGGGGTTCTTGCAAGGGATGCCTTTCTAATCGGGTACGGCACTGACTACACACAGAAATGACTATTACATAGTTCCCAAGTAACAGGTCAACCCCTGCCACCGGCTTCTTTGAAAAGGTCTTTAACTCCTGAATGGCCACGTTTCACATGTAACCACTCTAACAGGTGTTCCCACTTTTCTTCTTCAGCTTCTGCTGCCATTGTTGCTAAACCGGTTAGCGAATCTACTTKATTATTCCAAATGTGAGCTGGGTGATTCTCTTTTTGGTGTGCAGCTACCCATCCCACCAAGAAAGTCCCCTGTTCCTGTAACTCAGTTATTTCAGGGTAATTCCCTCCCTTGCTCCTAAGAGCAAGGCATAGGGTTTCACACTGACTATCTTTGAAGGAGGAAGTGCAGGCGCYGACTGTAAAAGTCTTATCGAAGCCACAGGGAGTCCGAACTTCCATTCCCTTCCTTTTGAGTTTACCCATGCTCTCCCCTTCAATAAATCAAGTCCTAAAATGTTCGTTGGTAAGTTCCCTAGGATCGTAACAGCCTCTGTTGCAGCTTCATCCCCAGGTAACCAGCACTTAACTYGAGCCATGGGTTGTGGTTGTGAGTTGTTTCTTATCAGCAATTATGCCATTGCAGTTGGCTTTATCTGCTCGGTGGGCTGATATCTGTGCTCCACTAYCTACCAAAAAGGTGACTGGAGTCTTAAAGGGGCCCAGGGGAAAAGTAATCAACAGGTCCCCTTTGTCATTTTCTGTGAGCCTTCTTAGATAAATCCACCGCCCATCCCCYGGCTCACTTTTTGGTGATGGCAGAGGGGGTTTCCYGACTCTGGGACATTCAAATCAATTAACTCAGTCTCCYGGGGAGYGGATGGSGTTATAATTCCATGTTCCCAGGATGAGAGAGAGAGATCCTTGGGGTTTGAGAGGGATGAGGCCCCCTTTATTTTGTCCCAGCCTTTCACCAAACTTTCCAGGTTGGGGGTAGGTAACCCRTTCATCACCTCTCAGGGAATCCCCTTTGAGGTGCCCTCTGTCCATAGTATATATCTTTTACTATCAGGAGRTYGCGTCAKCCTCGCCGGGAGGSGTCGGGAATTGTGTGAGGGCTTAGYTTWTATTCCCCCATTYCCTTCCACCCTCCTAAAATCTGCTTTGGATTTTGTSTCTCCCTGGCAGGTGAATCCCATTCGTCTCCCATAATCAATCAACTCCTGTGCTACTTCTCCCCATGTCATTTCTGGGGGACCCCCCCCTCTCCGGGGTCGGGGCATTCTCAAACAATCTTGTAATTGCACCGCATATAATTTCAAAGCATCGGGCAATCCTCTTATAAGAGGCTGCAACCTGTYGGGGTCTGCCACATATTGCATGGGAGAGGGCTGTTGTGGGACCAGTAATCGGTCATGCATCAATCAGATGGAGGCAAGCAGTTTTCTGTACACCTTCTAAAACATGACCCACCGTAAGCACTCTAATCGAGAAAGGATCTCCCCTTTCCATAGGGTTCAATCCACCTGCCAAATATGCTACTCTTTGTGTCAGGGACCAGGGTTGTCTATCATCATTTGTGGTTATAAAARCTCTCGGTCCCCAATACCCTCTTGCCTCGTCCTCACTCAGCAAGATACGGTCATCTCCGGTAAGAGATACTCTCCATACATATTCAGTTTCCGTTWCTCRGGGTCCTTGGGAATATTTTTCCTGAATTTTAGCCAAATCAGTGGGGGAATAGGGAGCAATGYGAATGGTAACTTGCTGAGCTCCTCCTTGACCGCCATCCACAGTCTCAGTTTTAATTAAAGGTCGCATTATGGCTTCCCCCCTCTCAAGGGAAAATATTTCTCTCATACGTTCTAGGTCTTAAAGAGGGTATGACAATTTAGCATCTTTTCCCCCATCAGAATTTGTATCCATATTTTCTACATCGATTTGGGAGCAGGTTTCATCTAACYGCTCCCTTATTATTTTCTCCTGCTCCAAAGCCTCCGTCAAARCRGTATGTAATCTTTGGTTAGTCACTCGTTCTGTGGCAAGTTGGTCAGAGAGACTTTTTATCTCATTTTCTAATKGTTCCTGCAAAGCCTTTGCTAGATCTTGAAGGGATTTCATTKCCCCCTCTTCTGCCTGCMGGGTYACGATTTTATTCCACTGTGCTGCCACCAAGRCAGCTCCTAAAACCACGCAGACTAACGCTTTCCCCTTTCCTTGCTTCAACCTTTGTTCTTTAGCCAAAGTGGAGGTTCTGTCTGCTACAGCTTGCGGATCATGCCAGTTATGGACCCAAGTCATACCAGGGGGAGAAAGTCGGGCATTATAGCCCTCTAACCTCTCCAGGAGAGGGGTAYAGTCTACAAGTGGACCTCCCAGGGAGGCCGTAGTGCCTACAAGTGGACCTCCCAGGGAGGCCGTAATTCCTACAGTCRGACCTCCCAGGGAGGCTGTAGTGGGTACACAAGTATAGGGAACAGATCCCTTGTTAGTCCTCTGAGGTCTGTCTCCCCATGTATATGACTCCTCTCAGAGAGGGGCTGC
>JASVER010000117.1:1180696-1257985 GCA_030449065.1 Oceanodroma leucorhoa
CTGGTGCTGTTGTGGAGAGGGGTGGTTGCAAGGGGTCTCTCGGTGGTCCTCAGGTGGTCGCRAGCCCCTTCCTCAGATAAACTCTGTATGACCTTTTGCCATGTATGGTGAGATGTCTGGCTTGGGCAGAACACGGAGCTGCGCACCCTCCGGCATGCCCTGCRTGTCCCGTGTTATCCGGTTCCTCATTTGCACCTTATCACTGCTGTGCAGAATCCATTTGCAACAATGTTTGAGGCATCAACTTCACATTAACTCTTTCAGTCTCTCACAGTTAATTAAACTTATTATTTCACCCTATACAGATCATGGGGTGTATATGTGGGTTGTCTTTCTGTCTGAGACCCATGAGAGTGCAATACTTCTTATCATTCGGTTCTCCCAGGAAGCATGTCAGAAATGAGGCCATGCATGTAATGCATTAACCTGAAATGGCAGTGAAGTGGGGAGAAGAAAGTTTGTGTTTGTGCCACAGCTGCCTAAGAAAGCCAAGAGGAAGAAACTGCCTCAAGGTTGTACTGAATCAATAAATTAGTCCATCTAGGTGTTGTGTAGCACCTGTGCCCTAGCTTTGAGCTTTGCTCCACCCAAATACTTTGTATGGGTGTAATGGTAATTGACACGCTTTCAGGAAAAAAAAAAAGCTATCCAGATCTGCCAGCCAGATCTTGTTGCAGATGTGCTCCTCTTAGAGCTTCCTGACTTTGCAGAGTCCACTTCTGAAGCCAGGATTTTCAGAGTCCTGAATTCAATGGAGTTACTTAAAGGACTCTCATAATCTGCTGCTACCAATAATGGCCTGGCTAATACCACCCTCCCATACCAATTTCCAGACAGCTCAGTGCACAAATTGAAGCTAAGTGGTCAGCAACCGATCAGTGAATGAGCCATGGGGTGCCCTTGATGCCTCTGAAACATCTGTGAATGGTGACTTCAGTCTCTGTGTGGACTGCCCTTCCTGGGAACAGGGACCTCCAGGTCCTGTGGTTGGTACCAGCCCATTTGAAACAACATTTTAATAGATCAACGTCATGGTTCTAGAGAAGAATAAATTTAATTTACTGTAAGGCAAAATTGACAAAACTTAGGTCTAGAGGCAGAAACAAGTGAGACAAAAGCAGACTTTATAGCAACATATTCTGCAAGTTATCTTTAGTTTCACCCATATAAAAAGCTCGGTGGCTGGGATCCATGTCTCTTGCAAAAGTTAAGATATTTTTTTTTAGATATTGTTTTCATCAAGCAGGTTTGGGGAGAAGTCTCTGCTGTTTTCTCCTTGGAGAGGCCTTCAGCTTTGAGTTTGTAATTCATAGACAATATTTAATTAAGGCATCAGGAGGAGGTAAGTGAGGGAACTTCTTGTTTCTTGCACTTTTTGTCCCCAGGTGTGCTTATTGTCCCTGCTTAATTTTGAAAGAAGAAAAATGCTGTTGTCCTCCAGGCATGGCTGTATAGGGACATCTTCTGGTCAGGCAATAAATAAAAYTCTTTACTGAGAATGCAGCCTTATGACTGGCTGGGCAGTAACTTGGCATTAAACATTGTTTTATACAGATAAATAAAAGAGACTGGTGCATGCTCTGTGTTCCTCTCTCTAAATAGAAGATTTGTATGATGGTGGTCCAACAGCTTTGAGGTGACAAGTTCTGCATGGAAAAATTTTTTAGTGAGGGGCGGTTTTTAGAGATGCAGCAGTTCGAACATTTTGGAGGCAGACCTGTCTGGATATTGAGTAAACCAGGCCATACAAAATAACCTCAGCACTAGTGAAAACTTTTGAGTCTTGGATATTTGACAGGCTGTTAGAACCAATAGTTTTAAACCAGTGTTGACTGAGATTGTATTCTGTTCACTTTGTTGTATATTTTAAAAATGGTACTCTTTTCTTAAGATCATCTTCTTATATACTTTAAGTGAGGTCCAGGGTTGCATTTTTACACATGCGTTTTTCATTCCAATTTTTTGAGAAAAGCATAAGACACACGTACTAAGAGTACTCAACTGAAATTTATTCAGTCTACTTGAGATAGTTAAGCACAGCAGACTTGGAGGAAAGATAAATAGTTTTTTCTGAATTTCACTGTACTGCTAATGGTGAAGGAGAAGAATTGTCTGGAAATGTCTTAATTTCATCATAACTGAGTACTGGAGGAAAGGCTACATGGACTAGCTGTGGCCAAGTGGAAAYACCAGAGAAGTTGATTTTTCAAGGTTTCAATTGACCTGATGCCTGTGGGTACATTTGGCACACAAGCAGAGCACTTTAAAGTAATGTGCTGTTAAACTGGAAAGAACAACAGTTTAAGACAGAATTGGAGAGATGTGATGCAAACAAAATTGTTTACAACTCTGAGGAAACATCTAACACTTGGATGATGAAAAGTGAAATCACAAATTTTAGGAGGAAATATTTCAGTCAATAGAGATATTGGTTCCCCTGGAGACAAATCAGTAGGAGTTATCTGTATTGCCCTTCAGAGATGATGTCTTTTTAGTCTCTCTTGATCTTTATGAGGAAAATGCACTATCTGAAAATCACATGTCCAACTGTGACCCTTTTAACAAGACTACTTGCCAGAAATGATGTGCTGTCTAAACCCTGGCCGGAACATTTAAGTCTCATAYTGCTCATATTCTAACTATATTAATGCTATGTGGTACAAGATGGCTGCATTGGAGTTTCATACACAGCTATGGAGGGAAGGAGTCCATCTCATGGAGCAAAGAGGCAAGGAAGGAGATCCAGTCCATTGCGAGAGGCTTGTCAATGAGGGGTGCGGTGTATGGTGAAGCCTGGAAGTTCACACTGACTACAAATTACCTCGTCTTCAAATTAAAGGGCTTTGAAGTCGATATCCGATTGTTGGTGTGCATAACTTTACTTCGATTGATTGCTTTTCTATGTGGAGCTGCAAATGAAAAAAAAATGCTGGTACCTGACTTATTGCAGTGTTTTAGCAGATAGTGAAAATGCTCCATCTTTTATGTCCATAAACTCACCTCCACTCCCCCATGCTGATCCACCCTGCTTCTTAGAGTTTTAGCAATCCAATACCTAACCAACTATGTAACTTGTAAGTGCAACATAAATCATCTATTTTACAGCTTATAAGGAGGAGCACAAAAGGACTCATGAATCCACAAAGATTATTTTTGTAATTTCATCAACAGAAAGCAAATTGATGAAACAGTTTATCCAACTCATTAAGTGAACTGACCCCTGAAGGTTAATGTAAAGTTTCTGAAAGTGCCAGGGCAACGAAGGAGGGAAGGTAATATCAGACTGACTATGGCATGTACAACTTATTGCCTCCGTGCAGAGAGGGCTGTGGGGTGGGATTCAATGGAATGACTTCTTGGTTTTTCCAGCACTTCCTGAAAAACAGAATAGCTTGTGCTCTAAAATATATGCCTGGTGGTAGTAAGCAGCTTCTCTCACCTATTCTCTAAAGAGCCACAGATCTGAAACCTGAGGAGTGATACTCATTACAGGGAAATGCATCATTTGGTGAACGTGGAAGAAAAAAGCACAGCACATGTGCAATAGTAGCTGTTAACTACATGTGGTTAACAGGTCAATGGCAGCATACAATCAGTCTTTCTCCTCCTATCTATATCAATTTTACAGTGGTGCAATTTTACTATCTGTATAAACTTAACTGATTTATCTGAATAAGAGGAGTAGCAAGCCAATGCCACTAATGACATGTGCCACATGGTGGGTATTTCATGACATGCCCAACAAAATAACTTTCTATGCAGCAGATATTTCATTCGACTTGAAGTTGTCTGACCCATTTGACGTAAGATAACAATGATCATCTGCCATTCACCTGGGAAGCCCGTTGGTAGAGAAGAGGTACACTACCCACTTGTTCCTCTAGCCCTGGTATCCTTAAAACTACTTCTGGATCTTCCATATTGCAGAAGGGAAGAGGAAGAGAAAGTGTTAACTGTTCAGATGCAGCACCTGCTTGAAAGGTGGTTGCCTCAATTCAGTTTGCAGAGAGCAGGGGGTGGTGTGGGAGCAGAGAGGAGTGGCTGGGAGCAGGAAGGAGGCAATGTCTCCAGCTGTTTGAAGAATTCCTGCCATCAAGCATATACCTGAGGTCTGAAGATAGGCTTTGTAAAGTGCACTTCATGTTGATCTGTTTCACTTAGGCTGATGTTCAATGCTGACAACAAGCTGTTCTGTAGTAGCTCTTGTTATTTTCCCAGACAGCACCCTTAGGACTGTATAAATGGCAGCAACAGGAAAAAAATATTGAGAACATCATTATTCTCTAAGTGAGTTTCTGTTGTTGTTACAGAACTTGGAGAGTCAGGAGTGCTGGGACTCATAAAAGTGTCTTTGATTATTAGTTCTTATGATTTCATCTTTTTTTGCTATGTTGGAAATGAGCTGGGATCCTGAATGAAACATGCATTTAAGATGATGGTATTTCCTGGAGTTTATGGACCACATGCTACAACATGATGAATTGGTATAATACGTTTATCTTGAGTGTTCATAAGATAGGAATACTCACTTATTCCACACTTACATAAATAAAATTAGAGGTATTTTAGAACCAAATCTAATTCCTAGACAAAATCTTACAGAGCTCAAAGTAAGGAAAAATGTTGAAGAGAGGCAATTTTTTTTCCTTAAAACCACTGAAAAACATGGCATTGTTTCTTTTTTTTTTCCCCTCCCAGATTCAGAAATATACTAACTTTTTTTTTTCCACACAAAATCCAAATGCAAAAAGTACTTGTTAATGCACCTACCTGCTTATGTTTCCAAATGTCATAGCTATAGTTTAAGTCAGCTTGTGATGATGTACTTATTGGCCAATMTTACTGATAGCATCAGCATAACTGGCTTGAGAATTTTATTTTCTGCTTGCAAAGGATTTAGGTAAAGCTTATAATGCTGAGGAAGCCACCAAATCTGTTGTTCCTGAAGACAGCGTGCTATTTTTTTAACTTAATTGCATGGAGATGGAGCAAGTGCTAAGGAGTGAAGGAGTTGTCCTGTGTGACGGGGGACTGGCCCTGCTCGTGGGCACCTCACACTGTCCTTAACACCTCAAGATACCAGATGACATCTAGGCTCTGACTAAACATTCAACGAGTACAGCATGAGTTATAACTGGGCTGCAACTTTCTGTACGTGCACTCCTGGTCACCAGGAAATATAAGGTAATTTATTGTTGCCTAACTTACAAAGGAATAGTATATAGTTGAGCTGTATTACCTTGCTTCTTCTGTGGGCTAATAGTGCTAAGGTAGCTTATCAGATCTTGGTGAGAAACAGGTTTTTCACTTAAGAATTATCCAGGCCCTTTTTAATGCAAAACATGGAAAATGTGTCTTGAGATTTTCCTGTCCTCCTCACAGGTCTTAGAGCACCTTGTTAACTGATTGTGCTTTTGCAGGTTCATTGATGTCATACTTAAGGATGTAGTTAAATAATTATGCAAACTCTTCCTGAGGCAAAAGAACAGACTTGTCAGGTCTGACAGATGCTCTTAAGCTCTTCCTCCACAAGGAGTTTTGGGCAGGCAAATCTTTTGCTGCATGTTATTCCCATGTCAAATGAGGTTCTGTATGTACTGCTGTCCTTCTCGTGGGGCCTTGCACAGAAAGGGGCCCAGATCTAAAGCAATGGCCACACTATTGTAGTCTAGTCATATAAACTGCCAGCTCATTTTTGTCGTGTGGGCAAGTGACTTGACTGACAGTGTGAAGACTGATGGTTATGAAACCAAAACTGGCATAAGTACGCCCCTAACAGGCAGTTAATTGTCTAGGGCACAGAAACAGTCTGCTGCACGTCTGAAATRTATGACTGTCTGCGAAGCAGACCTGTGAGAGCCAGCCTAGAGAGCTTTTGTGGTGTGTACAGACATACCTGTAAAGGCAGTTCCAGCTCCCCATCAGAGGAGCAAATTGCTGGACAAAAGTTAAACCTGTAGAAATATTATTGCTGCAATTTGCGGTTGTACTGGAAGTTACTTCCCCACAAATTTGGTGTAAAGCTGTAAAACTTAGTTGCTGTCTGTCACCATAGCTTGCTAAAATGGCTCTGTTTTCCTTTAGGATAACTGCATAAAGAGTACTGATTGAGCAAGACCTCCTCAAGCAGTGGGTTTACTTGTGGCCTATATATCTTAGGCTCATGTAGTCCTTGCAATATTTCCTTGGAAACAAGCTCTGAATAGTCAGCAGTGAGTTATTGCAGGAGGGGTTCAGAACCAACTCAGCAGAACCTTAGCTCCATGCTGTAAGTGTAATGGATGTTACAATGAGTCCCATGTTTCAGTGAGGTACCCAGCAGAAAGCAAGCTATTGATATATAGTACTGGTGAATATGTTAATCATGCTGACATCGGAAAAGTGGCCAACTGATTGCAAATCTCATTGCAAAGTATGGTAATTGCCATTCCTGTAGATGTATAGAAGGTATCTGAAGTGCTGTAAATGACTAGTCCACATGCTGTTAAGTAGTCTGTGTTTAAATGGACATATAAGAGAGGGGAGTTAGGTTTTTTTATTATTCTCCTTGGTCAAAAACATCATCTTGCTGTCTACTGCAAAGGAAATGGGTGGATAAGGTATAGTAGAGGCTGTGCAGGAGTTGCTTTTTATGATGAGGTGTCAGCTGAAGGTCAAGGCAATAATTCTGCAGGAGTTCATTAGATAAAGTGTTTAGTAAGATGATGCTTTTTGAAGAAATTCCTTTAGCTGAGAAAGGTCAGTTGATAGGGGAGTGATAAGTGGATACACTTGGTTGTATTTGAGAGGAGAAACTACACAACAGGAATTTGTCAGAAAAGGGAAAATAAACTACAGCATTAAAAAAAATGAGTGAGCCAGACTCTGGCATCTGCTACAGGTTTGTTCCCAGAGGAAGTCTCAAGGGTGTTAAGAAAATCACTGTTAAGCCCTGGGGGTGCAAAGCAACCTTTCTTGACAGACAAGTACAAACCTGAAAATAGCAAATATTTKGGGAAATGGTACTGTAGGGCCTCAGACAATTGTCCCACTTGGTTCAGGGTAACAAGGTGGCTGCTGTGGGAAGATCCCTTCGAATGTCTGCCCTCTTGACTTAGTGCYATTAAGCCATAGTATAAGAATTAGATCATGCCACCAATGAAGAGGCAGGGTGAGATGCTGCAAGGTGGTGAAGCTTGGGCTCCAAGCTCAGAGYGGAGAAGCACTGTGGTGGCATTTCCACCTGGAAACCCCAGGGAGGACATGAGGTGCTAGACCAGAGGAAATAYAGTTGAGGCAGCTCCCTTCCTTGCAGGGGATTTAGGATGACTGTCAGTGCTTGGTGAGCATGGTTGATGTCTGTAGCCCGCCACAGAAAAAGCCACTCACAGGTGATGACAGAGGCGGCTTTGTGCAATCTTTCACTGCCATCTTTCAGTGCCCAGCTGCTGCTTGACCTCGTGGAAACATGTGGCCCAGTTTAGTCCAGGTGTTTGCTCATGCACTTTAGATGCTGTGCCGCAACCTAGGTAGGTGGGAATCAGAATCTGCTGGAGTGCCAAATAATTTTTTTTTTAAGTGGTTCTGCATGAAAAACCTTTTCTTGCAGCTTAACAAAAGTATAGCGAAACATTCCTAAACTGAAAGCTGCAACTTACCATTTGAAGAGAAACTAAATGAGTGTTGGGTTCTGTGAAAGCCTTTTCCTTCTTTTGGATTTTTTTAGTTTGTTTTTTTTTTTTTTTTTCTTCAAGCCACAGAGAAGCATGTGGACAGGGTAGATTACCCATGTCTGTTTCCTTCTTTTTCTTATTAGGAAGATGCAAGATCAGAGATCTGATCAGTAATTCTTCTTTGTCTTATCAACATTTTTGTCCTGCGTATTGACTATGACCACAGCATTAGGATTTCCCACTGCACTCCAGAAAAAATGAACAGTCTGTTGCAAGCTCGGGAAAGCTGAATTCTCTCTTTCAATACTGACCGCAAGGCCAAGCTGTTCTTGTAACTCACTATTATGAAGAAAGCCTGGAGTTGTCTAGTTACTTCATTGTTCTGCTGTGAAATGAAAGATAGTTAACTGTTTTCTGTTTAAAGGGGCAACATCCTTCACAGACTTCTTGTTTGCTTTTCAAAGACAGGGTCTCATCTATCTTCACCCTGATACATTAAGATAGTAACTGCAGCTCAGCAAGTTACTAACACAGGGGAAAAAGGGCTGCCTCTTTCTTGGCTGTGATTGTCTGCAAAGTGGTATATGTCACTTCCAATTTTACACCAGCTGAAACTCTTTGGTGTTTTTYGTCCTGCAGTTATTCCCAGAGAGGGAATCCTTGTTCCCACATATTTACATCTTGATTGGTAGCAGGAGAGGTTGGCTTGCTTTGTTGCTGGTGAGCAAATGAGGGTAAGAATGCAGTCATTACTATACAAGGCCCAACACCTTCCCTTCCGGGCCTTTTGATATACTTCTTTCCTCATGTTAGGATTCCTGCACTTGCCCACATTAACTGTTTTGGGTTTGGGTCTTTTTTAACCTGGTGACTGATTTATTGGCATTACAATCAAATAATCACCAACAGAATCAACGTAGAGTACTTCAGCAGAAACAGTATTTAATATGTCAGTTTTTATTAAGCAAGACTGATTRTGTAGTTAAATACTTGAGTAAAGCATTCCATGTAGGACTGAGGCCAGTGTGCTTTCACAGAAAATGCGCTAGTGCCTCAATGAATAGATTTAAAAGGTTAAAGTGAAYGTAAAAAATTGGGAACAGTCTTATGCTGCCAAAGAGGAAGAAGAGAACAATTCCACTCAGGAGGTAAAAAGGGCTTTCTGCAAGCAAGTCTCCTCGGTCGCCTATAAAGTAAAACTTGCGCCATGCACGGGCTGGGTGCTGGCTCTGTGCACAGGCTGGAATTTCATGAACAATGTGAAATTCCTACCAAGAGCAGTGCCCAAGGAGGCATATAAAACATGTGAGAGTGAGCAATGACAGCATTCTTGGTGATAAAAGGTTTAATGGGATAATATCCAACAAAACTAACAAAATAAGTCACACTGTTTAGCTAAATTAGGCTCCAGCTCTGAATCAACATTTGGAGGAGTCTCTCAGTCTCCACTCATSATAGTGGGAATCTAGGGAGACTAGGCAGCCAGAATAGTGATTTTTTTTTTATTATTATATTTTTTTTTTCCCTCCTGCCCCACATTGGGAAGAGTTACAAGAAGGTGAAACTGGATTACCCTGTCACAATAAAAACTCTGAAGGATATTTTCACTTGGAGCACACTGAAAAAAAAGATGACATTTTTAACGTCTGGACAAAAACTATGGAATCAAACTAATGTTTCTTCTCTAGCAGGCTCCATGCTTGCTGGATTTCTGCATCTCCATGGCAGCACACTGAGGTTCAGATGTGTCTTTATGCATTCTTCATATGCATAGAGGCTCCTTTACTATGAATAAAAGAGGCAGATCTACAGTCACTGAAGGGTCAGGAGCTTTGGATGGTCAGGCCCAGAAGACCCAAACGTCTGACCCTTAAAGCCACTGGATCATACTCTGTGTCAGATAAAAGCTCTCGTCTAATTTTCATAGCAATGGTGGTGTATTATATTTTTAAAACACRGAAGAAAAGCCTGAAACACTCAAATTTTGTACCATCACTTCTGAGTTCATAGATAGTCAAGGTGCAGGAAGTCTTTAATCACCTTTTTTCTCCTACTAAAGCAAAATCCTCTCTTTGAAGATAGCCAAAGAGAGCTAGGGTTCAGCATTTCACCTTTTACTAAAAATAGGAATGATGATCATCTTTCTGAGATCTCCTTGGCTGAGAAACCAGGCTCCCATTTCTGGGATGGATGGTAGGATCCAGTGTTTCTGTGTACAGTAAGCAATGCTGAACTGGTGTTCTTTGCAGCATCATTTTGGGAATCCCATGGCTGCTACAACAACAACTCCAGCTATCAAACCAGTCTCTTAGGTAATCAGCCTCTCCTTTATATCATGTGCTGGGTTTCTTTTTAATTAGAAAAAAATGCTGTTTCTTACAAGCAAGAGGCTTCTGTCATTAGCACTGTGTGTCTGTCTTTGGGCATTTGGTCCCAGATTAATTTAGAAGCTGAAGCAGGAGCGGTCTCATGAGCAAATTGAGGTTTTTCCCCTGTCATCATGAGAGATCAGTGCTGCTCTAAAACACTTTCAGGAAGGTCCCACTTTGAAATGGCCTTTAATACCAGTGATTTCTAATGGGATGCTGAAATATGACAGCAGGAATGTGTGCGATGGGTTCCAAAAGTCTAACGACAGTCTAACATTTATCTTTTGTGTTGCTAATCTCTTCTGCTGCCAGGAGATTAGTTTTCAATATGTTGAAATAAAAGCTCATTCATTCTTTCAGGTCCCAGCACTATACAATTAGAATGTAGGTTCTGCTTGCTCTTTTCCCTCTCTGGGTACCTTAAGCTGAACCTTACTATTTTTTTTGCTTTCTGTGCTGTTTTTCTGCCACCTTTGTTCCCCTGCTCTCTCACATGGCAAATTGCTATGGATCCACCTCAGCTTGCYACTTCCCAGTTTCCAGCTTGTTTTGATGTTTCCTGTTTACACCTGCCCCTATTTCTGTATGGTCCTACCTTTCTATGGAAAAATCTACTCCACCTCCCAGCTCTTGTCCCATACTGATCACCAGCAGACACCCCCTAAGTAGCACATTTTGCTGAGGATGCACAGCAGCTCCAAATATTGCATCGGTGTATCTGAGAAATGTGGCTTTTTGCTCCCTGCTCATCTGACCATGCTTGTCCCTTCCTGCCTCTCAGGGAATTCAAGTGGAAAGAGGTTAAGTTGCAGCTTCAGTGGAATTATAGCCTGTCTTGCATAAGATTGGCTCTGCAAACATATGTTATGCCATGATTAAAATGACAGTACTACTTGCTCGAGGAGACTAACAACATTGTGCTTTGCATGCAGCTCAGATTCTTCGACATGTTCTCCATTTAGATTTTTCCTGCAGTGTTGTCTTCAGATGTTCGGTTTCATTTGTGTCACTTGGCATAGATTAATGACACTGCAGCTCTGAATAATTTTATTACCTACCACTGTGTATTGATGTTAATGAATTATGTTATTTCTGCAGCATTATGTGTTATCGTCCTTCAGTACAATTGARACACAATGTATTGGTACTTGAAAGATGTCCTGCCACTTCTTATGACTTGAACTGTATTTTATTTCCATGGTTTTAGATCTTAAACTTTCCTTGATTTATATGGCTCATCTGATGGTACATTTTTAAGTCCCCAAGTGACTGCCTAGGAACTCTTTCTTTTGGAAAAAATACAGATTATGAAACATTTAAGACACTGTCCAGACTTCCCCAATGTATTTCCATCAACTCAGTGATGAAGAAATGCATTCATTCTCAGAAATGTTTTTTGGAATCATTCACTAGATATATTTGGAGATGTATACTAGAGCTGGTGTGCAAGGGTATGTGTTTTAGGCACCATGAAGCCAATTGAATTATCAARTTGAAAGATCTTAGGCGGTCATCTAGATACTTAAAAAACTAATTGATAATTAATCAAGTACTTCCACCTCAAGTGTGACCTTGTTTTTCAATTTAGATGTCCTGTACTTTTGCTTGCTGTTTATTGTGGAATACACTAACAGCTTTTTGCTTGTTCAGTAAACTGGAACTTAAGTTAAACATCAGTTATCTGGCATCTTTTGTCATGTATAACCCCTCTTATACCGTAAACCACATTCTGTTCATGGTCTGTGTTTATAACAAAAGGCTTTTATTCTGCATTTTCATTGGTATGAAGAAATCGAATTAATCCATGGGCATATAAAATCACTTAACATCTGTAGTCATACTGGTCTGTAACAAAAAGAATCTTATTTTTACTGGGGGTGGGTGGGTGGGGAGAATAGTAAATAAATTACACTGCTGCTGTAATAACTGTCTTGATTTGTTTTGTTGTTGTTTAGTGTCCTTCAGAACTATATCATTTGAGCAATATTGTTAGTAAGAAATCAATGTGCTCAGACAACTACTAAAATAGGACAGTCCCATAAGATTTGTTGTGTTGATAGTCATAAATAGAATGAAATACTATCTGTAAAGGCAATAAAACACTTCCATGAAAAGCCTGGCTAATTATGTTTCCCTGCAATTTCAGTTGATAACACCACCTCAATAGGTATTAGACTTCAGAATGAGTAAAGTAATTTGGGCAAGGGAGATGAAGGCAACAGAATTTACTAAGTTATAAGGTCATGTAGGGCTTGTATTAATTTTTGGTAAGGTCTGCTGTCGCATGGAGTATCAGCCAATATAGAAGGGGTTTCCTTAAATGGATGTAAATTATCTTGTTTAACTTGACAAAGTTTTTATTTAAGAAGGTGAACCAGGAAAATCTCTAGCTCAATTGTCAAGCTTCCATTAATACATCCTACCTGTGAGCCTAGACTCTGTACTAGTAATAAGGTTTTATTTTTAGGACAGGTGATCTTTTACTCTAGGTGTTTGCCATATAACTTGAAGTGGTACGTTTCTTTCCACAATCAAAGCAAATATGTTAGTTTTAGGTACTGGGGCAGGGATCTGGGAGATAAGTTGTAAACTGCCTGTTCCCTCCCAGCTGGGGTCTGCAAGGGGTTTTTCCTCAGAACTTGGCATTTGCAGCATCAAACTTCCCTGCAAATTTGCAGCTTATCAAGATGCACATCYTATTTCCTGACACACTCAAACTCACCCAAACTTGCAGCAGTAGTGTACCCACATGCTATTTCTACCAGACTCCTTATCTCTGAGGAAGTATCAGACAGCTTCACCTAAACTTCTGTAGTTCTTGAGAACACTACAAGTTCTCTTTATTAAAGCTGATGTACTCCTGAGTACAGAGCTGGAAACAAAGTTACAAAAGAAATTAAAAAAAAAACAAAACACACAAAAATTCTTAATATTCTATGACATCTTAATATTCTATGACATCTTAATATTCTATGACAATAGGTAACAATAGTTATCCTTGGCTGTGCCAGCACCCTGACTTTCTCATTTGGGATCCTGAAGAAATAATTAGCCTGTTAAGCAAGACTTCTCTTAGTTCTCTTAGCCACCCCCTGTCTGACACTTCCTAGAAGTCAACCCTAAACTAACTGAGTATCTAGCAACCCCAGCTAATCAGAGCAGCAACCTTCTGAACTCCATACTTCTTTTTCAAGACAGCTCACTTTCTCTTCCCTTTGTCTACTTATTTGTTTAGTTATTTGCTTCCTGGTGCTTTCATCCAACAAAGTGTAGTTTTATTGACTTTATAACTGATTATGATGACTTTTCTTTTCCTCCTTTTCTCAGGAGTAGAATTTTCTTGTTTCCTTGCCCTGGTGCCTGTTGGTTTGTTTCTGGATATGTTATAGGATTTTTTTAAAAGATTGCATGATTTAAATTATTGGTGAAGGTTTTCAACAGGATTATAATGACCTCAGGAGATGAGCTCAGGCATCTGGAATACACACTGCAGTGTATAGATGTTTGTCTTTGAACATGTTACTCCCTTCATGATATACCTTCCCAACACGTAGATATGCTTAGCCTAGTCTTCAGTGAGAATTGCCCTCCTTTCCAAGAAACCCTTGAAAGACTGAAGGAGGTGCAAAGTGAAATGAATGGTTTTAAGAAGTTATTATTCCTAGTGCAACAGAAAGCTGGTGCTTTATGCCCAAGCTGTACATCAGTGCAATGATTAAAACATTTGTCAGCACCTGACAAGGTGTACTGCTTCAGCCATTTGATCATACCTACTTATCCTTTAGCTGCACCTCTACTGGTTTTCAGGAGAGGAACTTACACTGGCTTCACACAGCAGCAYGATTCTTCAAAACTTACGTTGCATTCCCGTGTAGCCTGCTGTGCAATGGAGGGAGGAGGTATAAACATATTATCCCCTTGGCCTTTTGTGTGCTTCTATAATTTATGATGATCACGATATATTATAGCAATTTCTAAAACAGTCTCACTACTGAAATACTATCATGTTAAAATGAGGGTTATATTCACAGCTGTGAGCTCATGGTTTTTTTTTAAAATCTCTGAAAGCATCAAGCAAACTGTACACTATACAGATTTAGTGAACATCTAATTTTGTACTGGAAATGGCTCTCATGCTAAATCCAAAACAAAAAACTATACCAGCTACTAGAAAGAAAATTAACTCTATCCCAGCTAAAATCAGAACRTTATTACATTGTTTAATCCTAAATGCAAGATTAAGGAAATCTGCAGTGAATTACTTAGTGTCAGGACTACATAAATCAACAGAATACTGCAGCACTTAAATAACTGCACTTACTTGTGCTCTTGTTTTGTTCTTCTCCTAGCCAGACTTGACTTTGGTTTCTCTGGGAATGTATCAAAATGTGCATGGAGTACACTGAATTTCCTCTTTCTAGGGACATAAGATGTTTATTCTYATTCCTATCCCTTTTCAGTTGTTCAGCATTATGTGCCTCTGATTTTTTTTCTTTTTCTAAGCACAATAGCAATGAAGGTAAAGTTTGAATTTAAATAAGAGAAATACCTTACTCTACTTCCAGTGTCTGAAGTTTCAGTATGATTCCTTTGAATGTATTCTTATATGTAGCTGTCTGTCAGGGAAAAGTTTTGTTGACAGCATGGTATCKCTGCTCTTTTTTGAGCATTGTCTGTTCAGTTTTTCTGCACAAAAAAGAAACAGACGTGATTTTAAATCTATAAATACAAGGAATGAGAAAGCAAGGAGGGAGGATCAATTACATACACAAGGGAAATGCTATTAAGAGAACTTCTAGGGTATATATCAGAAAAAGCTTCCTGTTGCAAAGAGATGTGGATATAAAATAAAGAGGTGGTTAAAAAAAATCATGATAATGGGATGTCTAGATACAAAYACATTATCAAAATCTGGTTTTAAAAGCCTTGTCTGGGATAATGCTGCACTGATCTGGCCRGATGGATCATCGAGGTAGCTAGAGGGTTAGACATCTCTAGCCTTTATTTGAAAGGTTTTGTACTCTGTTATTACTAAAAGCAATAGGAGAGCCTGCAGTGATGTCTTACATGTGAGTAAGGATGGTTGACTCTAGAAGATAGGGGCAAGAGAAAGAGCAAAATTCAGGGTGCGACGTAGTGTTGCCAATTGCAAGCCCTTGTATGGCAGTTCCCTACCCCGTCAGCTGTGCCAATACCGCTGTTTGTGGGGTCATGCTGTGAATCAGGTGACGAAACTGGATGTCTTGCCTGTAGTGCTTTGGCTGTTCAGCTCCTAGAGCAGCGATAGACACAACTGCAGGACAAAAAATTGCAACATGGGAGGTAGAAAAAGCAGCAAGGAAAGATGGGAATTGTGAAAGTTGGCTCTATCACCAAAGGCAGCCACACTCAATGAAGTGGAAAAACGGAAGATGTGGGGACATAAAAGAGGCATTTAGAGGAGGTGAGATGGATGGGTGGATGGATGTTTAAGAAGACAAAGATAGGAAGATAACTGGAAAGACTTTTTTTAAAAAAGGAACTTGAGGAGACCACAGTGAACGTGAAGGGGGTGAATGGATAAAAGAATGTCCATGGACCTATGAGAATGCTCGTCARAGCTGAAATAGAGCAGCAAAATCAAATTACAAAAGGGATTCTGGAAGTGGTTAGAATAAGTTGTACATTATATATGTGTGTTTGCTAATGTACATATATTACATGTACTACTAGTTATGAACATGGAAGTGTTAAAAGTCCTTTCTCCCCTAACTGGTGCCTCTGTTACCAAAGGCTGGACTTGAGGAGGAGATTCTGAATCCCTCTTTCCCTTCTGATGAGCTCTTTGAGACKATCTGTTCTTTGTTCTGCTCCAAGTCTCAGCATTAAATCCTACTCTTAGCCCTAAATCCTCCTCATTTGATGCGGTCATCTGTGAAGTTCTGACTTGTGGCTTTAAGTTTTCATATCCAGCTATTTTATGAAAGACATTCTCCCTATATATCAAATCTATCAACGCTTCTAGGAAATTCCACAAAGTCTAACGTTTGTGACCACTTACTGGTGGAAAAAGTACTGTTTAGCACTTCCCTCTTCATGTATTTGGTATCTACTTCTCCCTGGTGAATTTAATCCTTGGAATGTCCATGGATAAAGTATCATAACTGTCCAGGCAAAAGGGAGATTATATTAAACCAGTCATAATACACTGGCCATGTTGTCTTGAGTGCTGTGATCAGGAAATTGAATCAGTATGTGACTTCTTGCTCATCATGAAAATCTCACAGCAAATGCAGTAGCAGAAACACCTGACAGGTTAGAATGTGCTCACGTAAACAACTTGTTAAATAACTTTGAACACTAATATCTTCAAATTGGAAGCGTGTGTGTCATCCAGACAAAAAAAGCAAAGGTTATTGAATTAAAGGTTCCGTGAATTTGTTACTTAAGTAATACATGTGTCAGCTGTGGCTTCAGCACTAACATTGCTGCTGTCATCAGGAGGASGTCTTGTATCCTTTAGTGATCTAGCTCATGGAGGTTTCCTTATGGTGCAMGGTTCACGGACTTACAGATCTAGAAAGGTGCCAAAACTTCTTGAATCAATGCCTGGTTCCTCCTATATGTCCAAAAATAATAAAGGGAAGGTGCGGGACAAACTTGGAAATCTGGCTATAACATGCTAATTACAAGAAAAGGGTGGAGGGAGGTCAACTCTGTAAGGTTGTATGGTAAAACAGTACAGGCTGAACTTGGCCTCTTGAMTTCTCTGTGTGTCTTCCTACTCTCCAAGGCCACACACAAACAACTTGTGTCCAAAGCAGGCCTACTAACCCTCCTAACACCTCCACAGACTGAACACACATCCCAAATAATGTGGATTTTTGGAGAATGGTTCTTTGCTTCATAGATAACGATGCTGGAAAGGGCCTCAAGAGGTCTGTTCTTCTAACATCTTATTTCAGACTAGAGAAGGACGATGCATTGTTTTTTAAAAGGGTGACATCAATCTCAGGTAAAGCATGGCATAATTTTTCTGGCTGTACCTGGTTTTGTGTATGCAGGATTTCTTTATTTTTCCTCTTTTTTCCCTTGTAGGCATCCTCTTCCTTCAACGTCTTCCTGTCCTTACAATTTCATTTCACTGTAAACATACACATTTTTAGTAATAGTAACTTCCAGTGTGCTTTTCAGGTTTTAAATAATTTTGAGATCGTGTCTGTTTTTCAAGAGTACTGAGAAGTCTGAGTACCTCAGATACTGGGAGCTTTGGGAAGTTTGGTTTGGTTTTTTTTTTGGTGTTTTTTCTTTTTTTAGAGATGGTAGTATCAGCCATTCCATGTGGCTTTGATAGACACTGAGGGTGAACACAAAGATGCTGTCAGAGTACTAGCATCAAAGATTTAATGGCCACTTGTGAAAAACTACACACTTACAAAAGCTGCCCCTTGATTAAAAACTTCTTCCCAGACCAGACCACAAATCTTTTCCGTGACCTTCATCCTCAGGCAGCCATTGCAGCGTCTGGAGACTTCTTGTGTCGAGTGCCTCCAGCATTCCCAGTATATCCAAGCCTGTGTTGGGCAGATGACAAGTCATCAGCAAGCTCTGGGCCTGGAGCACCTCCTGCAGGCTCACAGGGCTGCGTCTCTCTCTTTTCCCCCCCTCACTCTGCCAGGGAGGGTTTTGCCCTTTTTAAAACACGCTTTCCTAGAGGCACCACCATTTTGGCTGCGGGACTCAGCTGTGCCCTGTGGTGCGGYCATTGGAGCCGGCTGGAACCGGCTGTGTCCGGCAYGGGGCAGCTCAGCCTCTCCTCACAGAGGCCCCTGCAGCCMCCACTGCCCGCACCTTGCCATTGACATCCAGTACAAAAACGTYCTGTACTGAACTCCTGTAACAATTTCTTTGTGCTGGCCTGTGTCAGCTGCAACCTGTATAACACCATGAGAGACTAAAGAAAATAGTCAGCAAGATGGGCGTTCCCAGCCCAGGTGAGAAGCCTGTTACTGTCTCTTCCTTGTCCTCTTTTTCTCCCTTCTCCTTGTTTATCTGTCTTTTCTCCTCTCTATGCTCTGGCAGTGCTGCTGAATGGCAGTGACACAACTGGCCAGATAAAAGTAAAAGGAGGAGTACCTGCACTACCTCCTCATTTTTTTTCRGGGGGTGGTTTTTAAGTGACCTGCCTCATGAGTTTCTTTGCCCTCCTCACTTTAATAAATCATTTTTGTGATAGTGGCTGTAGGTTATTTGTAATTCTGTCTGTTTGGTAGCATTGAATATTTTTTTTAATCTTAACAAAGGTTGCTCAAAGCGTAGGAGAGTTCCTGTGGCGTATAGCATAGAAAATCAACATAAATATAGCTTCTTGCATACTCAGTATTAAGGCAACTTAGTTTTTGTAAAACGGATTTYCCAAGCACATACATAATTTCATGTTAACATTAAACTGAAAGGATTTAAAATATAAATAAAAAGAAACCAGCCTAATGCACTTTAAATCAAATGGGGCTGAAGGGTCATTTGACCTAGTGACACATCTGTGTTTAACAGCAAGGCTGGTCTGGGCCATTTAGCTATCTGCTCACCCCTGGCAGCTGAGGAAAAGGCTGGGTTGAACAGCCCCTTAATTAGTGTGACTACGTTGCTGGATATTATGCTATGACATGGCTGTGATTGGGGCTTGTCAGCTGAAACAGCTCCACAAAACTGTTGCTCTTTATCTGGGCTGAGCAATCAACTTGGCAGGTGAACTAAATGTCATTAATATTTTTTGTCATCACTGTTATGATAGAGGGTTGTAGAGTAAATTTTATGCTTGGCCTGATACATTTTCATGACAGTTATACAAGGTTAATTTAGGCCTGTAGCTGCAATGAATGAAGCAGTGCTGGAAATGAGCCTTCTCTCTCTGAAGCTTCTCTTCTGTTGGGTTGTCTTGTTATCTCTGCCAGCAGGTCWCTGATGTAACACAACTTTGACAGCTGAATCCTTGACCAGAATGCTTCCCAAAATCAGCTGTGCCTTTCCTAGCAAAGGCATGATAGAAGTGGTCATTTTCTTTTGTACAAAATAYAAGTCTAAAATAGCTGCAATAGCATTTGCTTCTTCAATAGACTGAATCCTGGTTTCTAAAAGAGACATAGTAAATACTCTGCCAATATCAAGTATTACATTTTTATAATCTAGATGTAGTTGTGATGTTGCAGCAGATGCCCATAGTTAGAGTTCTGCTTGGCTCCATCTGTGAGATGAAATACATTATTTGAATCTCAGAAGATACTTTCCTCATGCCTCAGGAGTTTAAAATCCAAGAATTGTCTTAGATTAACCTAATCAGAATGAAATACCTTGAATATCCTCACAATTATATTGTATCAAGAATGGTGGTAGGGCAATGCAGGATTAGCCATYGGCTACTCCATGTTTATAAAGCAGTAATAGGCGTCTTCCTGTCAGTGGAAGAGGGCTTGGTTTCCTTGTTTTTACTGCAACTATGCTGTTGTGTTCCTCACTGCTGGGAGTGCAGGTAGGAAAGCACAGAGACCCCACCATGAAGGGGATTGTGCATCACACCAGGCAGTGCCAACAAAAGCTCCTCTCCTTCTTCCCAGCTGTGAACATACGAGGTCAACTCAGATTCAGGGCTGTCATAGATATGGTAGTTTTAATAAGTGCTGTGTACAGCACTGACATCAGTGGTATTCATGGGCTGGACTTCAGCAAAAACACGGCCAGCAAATATCACCTATCTCATTTTCTTGTATATAGCTGCAGGAATAAATCACCAGAGGCAGACGGTGTGCTACAGCCCTTGTCCAAGCAGCAGAATTTGGATAAATTCATTATTTGGGCACAGCAGCATTATGCCRTCTTTCATTGGCATCTTTCTCCGGTGTACACAGTGGCAGATGTAGCTGAATTTTGCTCTGTGCAGCAATATAGACATTGAAAGGGTTAGTGGGCAGATGCTTACCTGGTATAAATTGATGTGGCTTCATTAACTTCAGTGAGACCATGCTGATTTAGAGCCACAGAGGAGCTGGCTCTGTGAAGCAGTCAAATTTATAAACGACTGCATAATCTACTAGAAAGTCAAGTCAGGCCAACCTCTGTGCTATGACATTTCCTCTGAAACTTACTTTAATAAGGTAATATTTTCTTCCAGTTCCATAAATGCAAATCAGCTGAACTGCACTTCACATACTTTCTTGTTTAATTAGAAACTCTTAGTTCAACTATACTGCAACTGCAGGTGAAAGTGAATTATTCTAACAATTTTTCATTTTAATTATCTTGATTAGCTTTTCCTTCTTTGCAATTTTATTATATCTCATTTCAGAAATGTCCTTTAATTTAAGACAATAAATAAACTTTTATTTAGCAAGCTGGGGAAACTAGAGGATATGATGCAAAGAAGATTCAACTCATTAAGCATTAATGTTACTRATATTCTTACGCTAATTATTCATTAAGTTGATTGTCTTAGCAGAAAAGTAGGCTTGGCTTCTCTTGTGGATCATCACATTTTATTTGCATATGCCACAAAAAAGATAGAAATAGCAAAGCTTACTAAAGTTAATGCTAAAATACTGCAGAGGACATAATGCACTTAATTAATTTCTCACCACTAGATGTATTTAAGGGCTCCCATTTGGTTTTTAGCTGGAAAACTCCAGATATGTCCTTTCACACACTTCTAGAGGAAGTGATGTCTATTCCTTCATAGTTCCTTTGTTTCTGATGAAAAAAGGCATCAATGAAGGGAGGAAAAAGTCACCAGAAAATACATGCCATCTCCCTTTCCAGCCTCCTGAAAATCCTATTATAAACAGAATTTCTAATATCTAAACAAACAAACAAAAAAAAACAAAAAAAAACCCCACCAAACAAAAAAACAAAAACTTGGAGGATGTTACTGTGTCCACTAAGGTTTTTGTTGCTATTTGTTTTACAGGGGCAGTAGTGTGTCTCTCTTTTCCCAGTAAATCCATATAGTTTAAATTTTCAAAGACAGCTGCAAGAATGGGGCACAGGAAAGAAGATGAAACCTGAAGTCAGCCTGTTTATGTAATCCAGGAGGAAAGTTACAGAATTACTTGATCATGGAATCTATAAAGTCGCCAGTTACTAAAATGTCTGGTACGGGATGCATGTGGAATTCAGATCTCTACATCTAAACCTGCACTGTTATAAAACCTCCTCTTAGCTGCTATAGTGCCTGGAGATGCCTGTATTTCACAGARACTTTCCCTGTTTGGCTTTGAAGCTCTCCACAGGACTGCAGACCAGAATTGTCTCTCTCTTGGCAAGTGAACAGTGCCTAGCCTGTCTCTTGGCCTGACTAACATCCTCAACATCTGTATCTCRCCTGTATCTGTGCCCCAGGGATGTCATCGACGGGAGCTGTAAGAATGACTGATGAGGCATTGGCCTCCATGTTAAATGCAGGGAGGTTTGTGTTGATGTAATGTGCAACTAGGTTGTGCACCTGCCTGGGAAGTGCAGGACTGAAGTTCACTGTGATCTCATTTCCTAGGACAGTGCTGTAACTGCGAGGCTATCTTGAGATGTTTCTGGTAATGGGTAGCACTCTTTACCCAGTTCCCAAAATTGTGCTGCTCTGGGGGAAACCATTCAAGACTTGAGAGGCCAGGGAGCGAGAAAAGAAAATGAAATACAGGTCTCCATATATACCAGTGTTGGGCACACTTTTGAAAAAGAAAATGGTGATGTGAGTGTGAACTTCCTCTGTTCTCTGATCCAAGGATGGATTTAAACTTTAGTTTTCAGATTCCCATGTGAGCACTCTGTCAGTGGGCTGATTTAAAAGACGATCACCACCACTCTTGCATACATTTTGAAAGAAGGCTGAGTCCTCCATAGCTCTTCCACAGAAAAGACACTGACCTTTACCTTTGGGGGGATGATTCTGTCCTGGTGTGGGGGGGGGGRTGGATCCTCAAAAGTCAGAGGTGACTAATTCCCAGCTGTCAGAGATGCAGATGTGGCTCTGCCCTAGATATTTCCTCCTGACTAGCCTTCTACCTCATACCAGCAGTTTGTATCGTTTTGGGACAAGAGTCTACCCCTACCTATTGTGTAGGGAGGCTAATGCATCTTACTCCCAGTTGTGGATTTCACTCTAGGAAGGATCAAGTTTTGCAATCTTTTTGTGGTTTGACTCACAACAGATTAAATAAGTAAGAGTTTTCTGAAAGATAGGCTAAAGTCTGAAATCTGAAGTTAGTCAATTATCAGTAGYAAATAATGGCACAACGGTTTCTGTGAGAACATGTAACCGCTGGAACAATTTGTGATGCCATAGTGGGATGTCTGTGATAGAAGGTCTTTAAATTAAGCATTGGGAGTCTTCCTAGATCTATCTATCTGAAATTATATGCTGTGGGTGACAAGTTCTTGGCCTCTGGTAAAACCTCATATCAGAACAGCCATGGATGTGTTTATTGGTTTCTGCACAATTTTATGCTATCAGGCTTTCGAAATTGAGGTTTCTGGCCCCCAGTAGACAAAGKGTAAGTCAGAATTGTACTCTCATGCAGTGTTGTGTAAGGTCCTATTCACATGTTGCTGCTTATTGTGTTGGGGGAAAYGGCTGAAATCAAAGAACAAAGACTACAATCTATTCTTTGAATCTGTTTTCCATTCTTGTTCCGTAGCACTGGACTCTTTTAGGACTCCAAACTTGTTCCCTGAATTACAGTACAAGGTCTGGATTATCTGGCAAAAGTTTCAAAACTAGCTATGGCCGGTGTGCATAAGAGACCCTTGTCCCATTCTAGGGMCAGACTGAGATGGTCAAGATGCAAAAGGAGAACCTAACCCAGTCTACGTTGAAGGAATATCTCTAGAAGAGTTGTTCTTGAAGATCAGGAGAGATGCTAGAAAACCGTCTTGATAAGAAAAAGGGAGTTTGGCTCCATTTAAGACTGGAAAAGAGATGCACTAACATTCATAGAAGAAGAGTTTCTGCTCAGTAGCTGATGTTTGAGTCACTTTTAGCTTTGACTCAGCATGACTTGGTCCACAATGCCAAAGATCCCATACATGTCTGAAACCCACATTTTGAAAAAATGCTTTTCATTAATTTTCTATTTTTATAAAACAAGGTAAAGTGTGAATTTGATAATTAATGAAACTTACACTCTGACACACAATTTTCAAACAGTGAAAATTAAATTTGCTTTCCATACCAAATCTTTCAACCCTTATGACCATYCCATGCTCATGAAATCCTACCATGGATTGGTGAAATGGTGCCAATTTGAGAAAGCACCATGCCAGTCTTTTACCTTTTCTCCCAGATTCTGCTCCTTGCCACTGCTGGAAACAATCCCAGGCTACTAGTTAGACTTTTCTTTGGTGTCTGTGAGACTATTTGTTTTCCCAGCTGCTGTTGGAACTAACACACATGAGRTCACCCTGTGTTTCAAATGCCTGGCCTGTGTGATTGATACGAAAGTTACAGGGGACGAAGCTGGCAGCTAGTCTCTGTTCTTTGAATAATGATTTATTGAGTAAAACAAGTTTCCACAGTGACAATATTTTTGTGCTGGTAGCCTATCAATATTCACTTCAACCCAAAGCTCATAAGACAAGTTTGAGTTGAGCTGTTAAGAATCCATGATGACAGGCAGTCTTCTGTTGTTTTTCCACAAAACTTCACACTCCCAAACAGAAGAGTCTTGAGACCACAAAGTATAAACACAACTGAAGGGAAAATAAGATCTCAAAAGGATAGCAATATAAGAAATGGTGAAAATGAGATAAACTAATGTACACGAGTGTGAGCAGAAAATAATCTCTACTGCAATTCATTTTTTCCTGTCTTAGAATAAGTCAGCTTGCAGAAATGAAATCCTCTAAGGAAAAGTTGACTTCCAGTATCATTGAAGGTCATAGGAAAGTTTTTAAGAGGTTCTAGTGGTGGGTAGCACYGACCCCCTTAGGAGGTCCGGGCGTGGCTGGCCCTGCCCTCTGAGGAGGTGGCCCAAAGTCATCCATTGTAGAGTTGGGTTAAATAGTCCTGAGCAGGAGGCACATTTCCCTGAAAGCAGTTTTCTGGGCAGACGGGAATCTCTCTTGGGTGGAGGAAGGTTCTCTCCTTGGTCCTTATGTGATTGAAGAGCACTGATGCCTCACCTGTGTTAGGCTACTGGCTTCTTGAATCATATGGCCTGTGTCACATGTTGCTTTCGTCTTTGAATTCAAATAATGCATTTAGTTTAAAAACCAAAATGGCCTTGGTTTCTGGAAGAATGGAGAGAACACCTAACAGTCCTATTTAGAAATAGTAATTACWGGCTTGTATAGTTTCAACTTCTGTGCTTGCCTTCGCCTCTTAGTCCTCTCCTTTTTGACCTTGCTACTGATCTCTTTTCTTCATCCACCTCCTTTAGAGCCTTCATCACTGCAGTGAGAAGGTGGCTGGAAGGAGCATGTCTGGACCATTTTTGCTACACATGCCTGCCTGTGGAAGAGGACTTGCAGGCCCATCTTCACCCTCATCTGATCGGTTCTTGTTTAGAACCAATTGCCCACTGAGAAGGTGAGAGCAAGACTYGGGAGAAGAACATTTCTCACACAAATTTGTTCATTGAGCAGTAGCTCTCTTCTCATTTTCATATTTGACCTTGTCTTATATAATGAATTATTTCTGGAGCCATGAGGCAGCTGTTTCAGCTGGTTACAGTCATGAAGGATCCCACTACACTAGGAGCCTTAACAGTAATTTACTTACTGTTAAATTTCACTTAAATACTTGCTATATTAATTTCTCAGAAATGTCTTACGTGTAGGTTTTACTGCCTCCTATTCCTTATGGTTCCCTAAGTCTCTTCTTCTAAAGGTTGCGTTAAACCTAGGCTGTAGTTTTCTTCAAGAAAAGACCAGGAATATCTATGTGTCATGAGTATGTTAACTCTACCTGTGCAGGGAAGCTCTCTTCCGTGGTTGCTATGGGCTTAGTTCTGTGTTGGGGCATCTCAGCCTGACATTAACTTTTTACCGACTGGAAAGAAAACTTCAGCTCCAGACATATTCTTGCTTTTGGGAAGACCATATCTGACAGGTTGGATCCATCCAGCTATAAATATTAACAGCTGCCAAATGTCAGGTTTAGAGTTGTGCTGTGGAGCTGGCCAAGGCAGCAATTACTTTTATTTTAGCTAGTGCTGCACATTRGCTTTAGTGGAGATTATTTAGAGGCTCAGTAGCTTAAAAGCAGAAATCACTTACATTCATATTGGATATTATTACAGATTCAGGAGAGCTGGCCATAAAAACACTTAGCTTCCTGTAACAAAAGGACTCCTAGCCAAGCAAGTAAAATGTTAATGAGACAGCAAGCACTCATTTTAGTGTCTGTAGCCTTTCCCTCCAAGGTTTTGCTGCTTCATACTGAGGTTCATTAGAGTGGAAATGGTTGACTTTAAAAAAGAAACACCAGCTAAATTGCTAGGGTGTAGAATTTCCTTTCAGATCATAATTATAGGTGATCAACGGAGTGTGTAATTAGTAAGTTGGGTGAAGGATATTTCCAGAACAATCAGCAGCAATTTCCTTCCTGTTGTTCCTTTCTCTGCTCTGAGGACCTTTTGTCTGCTTTGGTAGGTGTGGCTTTTTTTGTGRCTTTTTTTTAAGCCTGGAAAACACATATATAAAAMGTTATGTCAGATAAGAATGACACAATAAATAATAATAAAATAAAAAAAAMCTGYAACAGGATATTCTGTCTTCACTGTAATAGGCCTTACTGATTTTCACTATGTTTCCAGCATTTAAGCACAGATAGTTGTCCAGAAGAAAACAGACAGGCTCATTTCTGGCCTCCCTTAACAAACCTGTGAGGCTCTTGGTGGAGCCTGGATTTGCAGTTGCGCAGCAAAAATGTGAGAAGCTGTCATTGCCTTCAAATATCATAGAATGTCCAGGCTGTTTCTTGGTGCTATGAATAATTCATGGAATAATTCAATGAATCTGTCCAGCATGGCTAAAAATARCTGGGTAAACTGAGTGCTTTTGACCTTAAGAAACAAAATCTGTCTCAAATTTAAAATAAATAAATGAAAACCCATAGAAAAATCCTGTGGAAGCAAAGATGTCAGTCTATCTGTAAAGATACGTGTGGTATTGTATCCTGGAATGAAATATGGCTCACCTTTTCCCTCTTATAAAGAGACTTTCATCTATCTTCTTTACACGGTTGTTTGGTTAGAAGAATGAACATTTCTCATAATTAGGATGGGTCAAGGCTTTTGGTCATCTCTTTCTGTCCCCGCAGTTAACAGGCACACTGGCARGGCATGGCTTTACTGTGTCCCTGGCTAACAGCTGTCACCTCCTCCATTGATCCTCAGCGGATGAGTGCTGCAGGAATGATGGTTGTGAAAAGGTCAGGGATGGCATCCAGTGCAAAGACCTCAGCCACAGCCTGAGCAGTTCCTGCATAAGATAATGTGGAGCACAAGGCCCTTAGTGCTGCTGGCTGGGGTCAGGACTGTGGATGCATCCAGCCTGCCTCCCTGCTTCTGGCAGCAACCACTGTGCATTGTTYGCAGGGCAACTCTAGTGATTCTTCTGCTGACAGAGGTGTCCTGCCACTAATGCACTGAGGGTTTTTCCTCATTCACTTCCACCGGTTGTATTTTAGAAGCCATGGACGGGCCTGTTCCTCATGGATTTATTTTTGTCCCCTGGCCTGTTTTGGCACTCTCCATAGTATGTGACAAGGCCACAAATTAATTTGGTATTGTGGTAATAATAATAATAGCACTTCCTTTAGTTAACCTTTTAGTCCTTCTATCTGGTGACTTCACTATGCCTTTATGGCACCTGCTATTGCTTTTATAGTGTGGGAATATCTTCCCTTGACACAAAGAGCTGGGCCTGTATTTGGATGTTGTGTTCAGTCCCAGTCGACCTTCTGATCAGAATATATCCCAAGCTGCTATTTAGTGTTGCCAGACTCCCACAACAAGCTCTCGCAAACCCTGAGGTTTGTGGAAACTGAATACTGTGTTCCCAACTAATCTGGCTTGTGTAGTGCACAGAAGCAGMCAGCCAGCTTGAAAAACTGCCCTGGACTTGCAGTAGGAGGACTAGACGCTGGTCTTCAGAACTAAACGGTGCCACATCTCCAAATAGCTGGTTTTAAACTCTGTTTGTAGGGGGAAATCTCAACTTTAATTATCAGGTTGTTAATGTCCTCTAGAGAATATATTCCCTTAAAAATATTTTTCTGTCTATTTTAAATATGGGCACGATTCTTGGAAATAATATTTTGCTGTTCTAATCAATGCTGAATGATAACTCATGGTAGAAAGTGAAGTTGAACATGAAGACTCTAGATTTTGCATTTCTGTATTGATACAATGGTCAAATTAAGCTTTAGCACCAGCTCATACAGGGAGCAGAAAAAAAATCCCTTATCTCATTCTGTGGATGTGTCAGATGACTTGCGTAGGCCCTTGTATGGGTTACAGGAAAACAGCTGGTACTTTCCTGCTCCTATCTGTTCCCCTCCCACCATATACTGAGTACATAGTGCTCAGATTAACCACTGGTTATGAACAACCATAATGATGGGGTTTCTTTTAATGTCTTGAAATAGCAAGAAAGGAAGCGGTTTGGGCATGGCTGCCATACTGTGCAACTGGACTGTTCAGCTGCAAATGTGAACACGCTGTACTGGGAGGGCACCCTTCATCTGGCAGAGATAGTCAGAATTTTTCTCTTCAAACACTTGTTCAGTAAAAATAAAATTCCATATAAATGCATACTCTTTCCTTACAAAAGCATTYCTTGGGCTTTCATTGAAAACCTCTATCCACAAAATCTGAAAGTGTAAATTTGACTGGGAGGAGAATCATGCTTTCTGTGTACATGCTTGGTTTCGACATTGAAAGTTTTCAGCACACTTTTACTCTTCTGAATAAAACATGAATAAATGATAATTTCTATTGGTAGGGTAACTCTGTGGCAGGGGGAAGATGGGGYAGGGAGGGAATAGATCTACTTTGGTCACCCGCTCTAATCTTTGTACTTTTACATAAGGTTTTTTAGTGCGAGGCAAACAGATAAGTAGAGCTGCTTGTTCACCCTATGGGACTTCCAAGGGAGAGATGTTGAATATGTTTTTAAATAAATGGCACCTTCATTATTTATTCATAACTAGCATGCTAACTGAAAAATAAAAACAGCTACGCCAGGTATTTCAACAAAGCTTTGGCTGATTTCAAATACAATTCCTGTCAGTAGAAAAATAGGACCTAATACTTTTGACCACTTCAAAGCTTTACCCAAATGATCTGTTTACTCAGTGATTGGTATTGTTTCTAGATATGGGTGTTTTGTTTTCATGCAATTTTTTAATTTGCATTAATAGTTAAAACTGCAATTTTGGTACATGGCTGACTCAGCAGCATAAATTATATATGTAGCAGCTACTGATCTCTTTATGCAATATGGGATCATGAGTTGTGTTTTCCTGTTCTGAGCTCACTGTAGGCCTCAGTCCCTGTCACTTTGAATCAAAATTTCTTATTTTCCAAAGAGTACCCGTTGGACAAGGCACAGCATCTCCACAGCCCTTTATGTAATGAAGATAAAGACTCCCCTCTCAAACAGGGCCTGTCCAATACCCCTGTTTTCATGCACTGGACTTTTAGGTTGACTCTGGTTTACCTTTACATGGCGAATGAGRGAGTACACACTCCCCTTCTACACTCATAGGGTTGTGCTTGCCTGCTCCCTGGTGCATCTTACAGATGATAGCCTGATCTGCAGTGCAGCAGGCAGTGGCGCTGGTGTCAGAGAGCCTCAAAACAGAGGTTGCAGGAGATCTACTGCCTGGCTTTTTTGCCCTCTGTTTTTTTGCATCAACACAAGACACAACTTCTAGCACATGACCTAATGCTGCTTTTGTCTCCAGATCAGGACATTAAACACTTGAGAGGCTTTCTTCAAGGTGGGCTATGTATCAAAAACTATGGCATGAATGACCAAGTCCTATCTCCTCCTTCCTTCATAAGCCCTAGAGACTTTAAGGATGCAGAGTGTTCTTTCCCTGATTCCATCCTGATGAAATTTGGAGTCCAATGCTTGGTTTCCCCATRGGGGGCCCAAATCTTCAAGATAGAGGTGATCAGCTAGAGCAATGTGGGTTTACTGTAGTCCACAGATGACAATCTGCCTGGTGCTCTGAGCAGTTGTCTTATCTCAGGCCAGGTAGCATGCAGAGCCCTCTTAGTGGGCTCAAAGCCTAGAGGGAGGGGAGAAGAGCGAGCCTCTGTGTCCCACAGTGGAAGATTGCTACTCCAGCAGAGCTCAAAGTCTGCTTAGAGGGCTGGTGTATTTTTTTTTAAATGGCTCTTCTGTGAATCCATGCCTAGTGTAAAAGCAGTTCTGCATTTCAACCTGAAAAAATCTTCAACATTTAACAAAGGAGAAGTGGTGTCTATTTAACTGCCTGAAGCCACCATTAGTCCTCTTGCGTCTTTTGCTTCTGGTAAAGTAGTACATATAAAATGTGTTGCTCCCTAGAAATAAAATTGCTGCCTTTTGCTGAGGGTAGAGCTGAGAACCTCCGGAGTGTCACACTGCACTTGGAACGGGCCAGGGCTGCGGGCAGAATGGAGGATCGACGCCCTCTATTGTTGGGAAGGAAAAAGCAAAATCTGCAGCACAGCTAATAGTGTTCTGTCTCTGTCCTTTCTTTCATTTTCTTTTTTCTCCCYCTCCGTTTTAATTTTTACCTTTTCATGCAGTGGCTGGCTGCAGCCTCACAGCTAACAGATGGCTGGTTTCATCTGGCCACCCGAGGGTCTCTGTCACCAAGTAAATTCTTGTCACAAGTGGTCAGCAGGGCAAGGCTGCTTGCCTCTGCTGTCCTCGCCAAAGCATGAAGCAGAAAATCAGCCATGCAAATCTTTGTGCACTTTATTTCCAGCATGAGTGTGKGCTGACGGAGTTCCAGATGGCTGAGGCACACGTCCTCTGGCTTGCCAGTACCTAAAGGGCAGCATTGCCACCTGCTCTGTGAACACAGGTTGGCCCATGAAGTCTGGTTTGCAGAGATTACCCTTTATACAATGTATAGTATGATAATGACCTTGTACATTCCTCTCTCAGCAAATGTTTTGTAGCAGTTATTTACTGGTTTCATTGTAGTTTGTGGCAGTTAATTTCTTTTTCTTTTCCCCTCCTGCAGCTTATTTGCAGAAAGCTYTTTTGCAGCTTCAAGTCATGAAGCCTCACCTGCTCCTGCTTTCATTCTGAACACAAAGCCTTACACTTCATCAGCATTAACTGATCCTGGTGCATCCCAGACAATGAAATGATAGCTGTTGGGGCTATTAGGAGAAGCCTCCCTGGGCTGCTAGATGCAGAATTTATAGAGTCTGTCTTTAACCTTTTGGAAAATGGAGAAATGTCTCATTATCTAAAATGATAGCCTTGTACACTGGAGAGTTTAGCTATTTGAACTACTTAGCCAACTCTACTTCTAAGATTATTTTTTTTTTAATATTTAAAGACCTGAAGCTGCAAGAATTGTTATTCCTGTAGGTGAGAACATTTTCACCACACTTACAGGAGAGGGCAATACCCATGTGTATTCCGGTCTGTCATTCAAAGTGATCTGCTCTCTTGCTGTGCTGCATACACCTTTTCTTAAATAGCAGCTTTTTCAAAATCTTACCTGCAGAAGAATAACCTTTAGATATTGTAGGTTTCACCTGGTGGAATTGAATGATCTATCTTCTACCCASGAAGAGGCATAAATAATCAACAACAGTATTATATGAGCTTGTTACAGGATTGATCTAARGAGCACACTATCACTTTGAGGGAGATTCATGGACTGTCGGTTTGGTGCTGTGCATGCACCGAGGCAGCAAGAGTCAGGGAGATCAGGTCTGCATGCTGTTTGGCCAGCTTTTGGGCAGAGAAAGAAAGTGCCAATAATCACAATAGMGGATTAAACCAAAGCCACGAAGTGATTTACCCAAAATCTCACAGRGAGCATGCGGGCTAGAAATTATAGCTCCAGCTGTTGAATCGTAGGTCAGTGTCTCGGACAAAAGCTCATCATTCCTCTGGGAACAGCAAAATACATTGCAGTATGATCAAGGTAGGAGAGGTGGCGTGAGTCCCTGGGACCAGAAGGACCCCAAGTCCAGCACGCTCTGGAGACACTAGAGAAAAGCTAGTTTGACCTCAAGTGCAGTGATGCCAGAGTGAGGTGCTCAGCTTGCGTTTGCCTATTCTGCCTTGATGTAGGCTGTACTACTCAGGACACATACCCCCTTCTCCTGCAGGACACAGGTTCACAATGCAGCTCTATGTGCTGCTCTGGGAAACGCTAATAAGCAGTGCAAYTGCAGCCCCTTTCTTTCCCACTGTCCTGGTTTCGGCTGGGGTAGAGTTAATTTTCTTCCTACTAGCTSGTGTAGTGCTATGTTTTGGATTTAGTATGAGAATCATGTTGATAACATGCTGACATTTTAGTTGTTGCTAAGTAGTGTTTACACTCGTCAAGGACTTTTCAGCTTCCCATGCTCTTCGAGGTGGCAAGAAGCTGGGAGGGAGCAYAGCCAKGACAGCTGACCCAACTGACCAAAGGGATATTCCATACCATRTGACRTCATGCTCAGCATATAAAGCTGGGGSAAGAAGGAAGGGGGGRATATTTGGAGTGATAGTGTTTGTCTTCCCAAGTAACCATCGTGCRTGATGGGGCCCTGCTTTCCTGGAGATGGCTCAACACCTGCCTGCCCATGGGAAGKAGTGAATTAATTCCTTCTTTTGCTTTGCCTGYGTGCRCGGCTTCTGCTTTACCTATTAAACTGTCTTTATCTCAACCCACGAGTTTTCTCACTTTTACCCTTCCGATTCTCTCCCCCATCCCACTGGGGGCGAGTGAGCGAGCGGCTGGGTGGTGCTTAGTTGCCGGCTGAGCACGACACTCACATTCCTGGATTTATCCCTGACTGGCCTTTGTACGGCCTTGCTTTCTTCAAGGAGGGACAACAAATTGTGTGAAAACCCAATGCCTCAACAGAAAGGTGTCCAGACAGACCATACTGCTTTTGAAAACAGGCTTAATTTTATATCTTCTTATGCTTTATGTGCTGAAATGATTTTTGCTTTGAAGGAATACTCATACAGCTGTTTGTTTTATTGTAGCGCTTATTCTTAGAGGAAGCTGTCAGAAGCTGCAAAAACATTTTCCTTCTCCTTTAATCCACTATAAAGCCAGCCCTTGAAGCTGATTTGCTGCCAGAGACCTTGGGCAGTGGTATTTGGATTGGGACTGGCTCCCATTGCAAAGCCATCCAGCTAGCCCTGTAACATCTGAAATGGCACAGGATAAGGTAGGCAACGCATATCAAGATCCTCCCTCACAGGCCTGTAAAAATAAGTAATTGCTCATAAATTGTTGTTGTGCTGCTTTGATTTCCTTGCTGAGGAGCTCTTAGCAGAGAAGACTGATACTTAAAGTGAAAAGAAAGAGAGGAGTGATGTTACTTTCTGCAGCAGAATACAATCAACTAATACTGCAGTTTTACAGGTGGGTGGTCAAAACTGCTGGGTTTTCATGCAGTTTCAGAGGGCACAAATGCTCCCTACAGATCCACCAGCCTCATGCTGTCTGCTGGGCATTGAAAAGTAGATGACAGTGCTCTTTACCTTCCCAGGCTATGAAATAAATAKCATAACTATTTTCAGTGTTGAAGTCTGAATGCACTGTGTGACATACCAGAATCGCAAACCTACCAGCTTTGCAAAGCTGAATTTTTATCATGCTAACTCCTTCCATGTGAAATAATAGCCCAGCAACCACATTGAACTCCAGTTGTTGTAACAAGCAGGTACAGAACAGGCTCACGTTGCATCCAATAGATACACGAGCCCACRCTACATACAGAACTTTAGTATGAGTGCTGCAAGGGTATGAGCAGGATTTTAGCCCAYTTTACTCCCAGGAGCAGTTGGGAAGTCTGGCTCTTGTCCAGCAAGCAGATACACTTCCTCAAGAGGGTATGATCTCCCAGCAGGGTGGTACGTGGTTTCCAGCATGCAAGTGCAAGTAGTGCACCACTTGCTYCTTTTGAAAGATTTAAGATCCTCAGCATAAGTTATCTTGCCTTTTCCAGCAGGCTGATGGAGTGTTATAGAGTGACTGGCATGCCTCCATCTCCATTGCAATTTATGGACAAATAAATTAAGCCTTTAGGATCCTTTTTCCTTCTGCCAACCTCTTCTCCCATTCATAAGTCAGATGCCTTCTATTTGAATGCTATGTGACAGATGTTATTCTGGTATAGGTTAAATGCCAATGTAAAGGCATCCAGGGAGGCTGTAAAAGGCAAATGATAAAGGTAGTTGGTACATAAGTAGCAAAGGGAGCTACCCAACGGCTATGAAACCTTTCACTGTGATCCTGCAAGTCAAGTATCTGCTGGGGTTTGTACTCCTGTGTGGGTAGGTGTGAACTGGAAGAAGCCCTAGGCTTGGTCCCACAGACTTAGAGGAAGTTGTATTTATTTTTACATTTGTTAAAAAACCAAACAAAAAGTGGTGAGGTACAGACACAAAATAGCTATTTCTTATGAATAGACTTTAATGAAATCCTATTTGTGTAAATTTACTTCGGTCAATTTTTGAAACATAGGTCTTGGTTGTTATCTAATGCTCTGGAAGTATAGATGTTTTACAAGCACCAGAGGAGTGCAGAGGTCATACTGAATAGGAACAGGAGTCACAATTCCATGCAAACCCCTGTATTACAAAGCCTAAGGGATCTGATGGCTTCACAGCACAGGCAGGAACATGGGGAAGCTGGAGTTTTCTGTCTCCCTCTGCATTTGCATTGCAGCCTTACAGACCAACAAACTGCCATTATCAGGTGGAAGGGTGCAGCTTTAAAATTTCTTGATGKGTTTGAAAGGGATTACCTGAATCCTTCTTTTATTGCTCAGTTGATGTGCCATTCTGTAATACAARCTTGAATCCC
The DNA here is from genome assembly GCA_030449065.1 of Oceanodroma leucorhoa. Lineage (NCBI taxonomy): Eukaryota > Metazoa > Chordata > Aves > Procellariiformes > Oceanodroma > Oceanodroma leucorhoa. The sequence continues at coordinate 1,214,734 of JASVER010000117.1, forward strand.
TTTGTTCCTTTAGCACAACCTCACTTTCCTATGTGTCTTGAATTCTGCATGTGGTTTAGCTCTCGCCTTCCCCCTCATGAAAGTAGACTGTCCATTAGCCTTGCCCGCAAATGCTTACTTTATCTTCGCTGCTAGAGTTGTGCATAGAAGCTCCTTTCTGCCATCCTGAATGGGCAGAAGGAGGACTTTTCCACTGCTCTCCCTGATAGGACAAGTCCTCTCWTGTAGATGAATTGGTAGAGGAATTAAATGATTCTATCCTGCGTGGCTTTTATATCCGTCYTGTCACTGACTGTTGTAACACAGGCTGCTTGATGGGCAACAGAGCTATCCCTACTTGCTACTTTAAAAGGATGTGTCCTGCAATCTGATTAAAGCAGATGTCACAGCTGATTTTACCCTGGTTTTCCCCTTGGTAGTCTCACAGGTGGTTGCAGTCTTCCAAGTAAAGATTCACAAGAAGTTGTGTAGTGTCTCTCTGCAGAAGGTACATCCTTTCAAAGACATATCTCCCATACAGTTTTTTTCAGTTTGTGTTAGGGCATGTAGTGCAGCAGAAGATGGAATGASAATATGTCTTTCTGTTGGGAAGAGTAAGAATATTGCACCCTAGTTTCCTAACTCACTTTGCTTGGCTGCAAGGGAAAAGTTTGTCATAAAATTCATGGCAAAACTCCTGTTGACTTCATCTAAATATTCAATGGGATAACTGTGTCACTGGAGAGACTGGAAAAGCACCCAAGACTGGCCATATTATGGAGTAAAAGCTTTAAAGCACTCTCTAAAATGCAGCACAGGATGTAGGACATTTACGTTCCAACCATATGAGAGTTTTTTAGGGGGAGCTGAGAACATCCCGCACCATCATTTCAGATGATGGTTTGACAAATAGGAACATCTTTCTCTTTAGCACCACTAAGTCAATGCTCCATCCCAGCAAGATAAAAGAGGTATTTAAATGTGTACAGAAGAGGATTTAATTTTGTAGACATAAGCTTGAATTTTATTTTCTCTTTGCAGAGACTAAAMCAGCAGCTGTGGAGTGGGTTTCTTCCTTATTTTTTTTAAATGAGAATTTTGAGAACTTCTGTGTGCAGAACAGGAGATGGAGCTATTTCCTAGCACGAAACGTATTTTGCAGTTTAGTTAAGCACTAGCAATAGTTGCATGTTGTCCTTGATCCAGTTCTTATGTTATCATGATTGCAGCCCCCCTCTAGTCCCTCTCTACCCCTGGAAACAGCCTCTTTTTTTAAAGCTCAATAGTAGTTGTCGACAAATCAGGATGACATTTTATTCACAATCTGGGTTTGTGATTAATGGARTCAATAACCAGCAATCCTTTGCTTATGTTGCTGGGGTAAGCAGCTCTCAGAGGTGACAGCTGCTTGTTTTGAGGTGAAAGAAAGGTTATTTGTAAGGCTCACAGTTGTGTGTCCATTTCAGCCACCAGGCAAAACATGAATTACTCTTGCAATCCTTTTCTGTTTTGTTTCTAGTCTCCTCTTCCATGAGGTCATGTATTTATTCTCAGGTATCTAAATTAAATGTAACTATTTCTTTGTTTGGTTTCCTAAAGAAATGAAGCTTTTGGAGTCATGTTCCATGTGCATGTGCGTGTGTGTCTGTCAGACTATTGCAATTAACTTTTGAACCACTGGTCAATTCTAGYGGCATTTGGTAGAGGTCTTAAAAACAATTACATTCCTGCAAATGGCACAGAAATTTACAGCTGGGTGATGGAGAAAAACCCTGTTAATGCTCTTATAGAGGGGAAACTGTCAGCGTTCATCTGTTACCGAACATGAGAAAATCCACTTAGAAATACAGATCTGTTGGAATACTGACTTCATTGGTTTTGCTGTTCCTGGAATGCTTTTTGTTTGTTTATTTTCACTCAAGGGGTGTTAAAAAAAAAAAAAAAAGTGAAGTAAATGTATTTTATTTTTATGCTAAGAGTYGTAAAGCTGTTCTGGGAGAAAAAACTGAAACAGAATCAATGGTTAGTTTGGGTGATTTTGTTTGTTTGCTTGCTTGKAAGATGTGCCAAAGAAAGAAATCATACTCTTCACTTCCTGGTTCTGGTAGGAAATAGAAACAGAATAGGATAAAGGGAAAATGTCATTTCCAGATTGCCTAGAAGCAGAAATGCCTAAGAAGTAAGAGCATCTGTTAACATATAGCTATCCTATCCCATCACTGTTATTCCTGGGAACAGACGCACAAACCCTGAAATGATTTGGTAGGTTATCTCTCTCCATTCTTCCAGAGCACCTGAGGGCTACCTAATCTGTGAACAAAAGGACAGCAATGTCTAGCACAGGTTTATGTTCCTTTTCTCRATGTCATTGTGCTGTACTGCAGGGTACTCATTCTTCTTTTCAGACATGGAGGAGTCTTTTGGCATTGCTACTGTCATTGTAACTGCTATCCCAAGTCAAGCTGTAAATAGCTTGATACTGGTGCCTGCCCTCAGACCTGTAGGTTTGTGGAATTTGAGATATGGCCAAAGGAAGTGCTCCAGGTAAGCAGATTTATCCATCTGCTAGGAAAGATCAGCCTTGTTAGGCAAGGAAGAGTCCTGCCTCCCTTCCCTGGAGACCTGAGCTAGGAGATAAGAAAGGAGATATTAGTGTACTGCATATGAGTGTGTGATAGAATAGAAAGCAGAAAATGCCCAGTGTTTCAATGTAATTAATCCTTTTTCCATTGTGAAATATATTGTTTGGTTGCTCTTTTTTGCTCTTGCCATGTGGTCGGCTCATCTATGAGGTTAGGAAATGTTGTGTTTCTTTGGATGCATCTTTCCTCCTTGCCTAATAACATGTCCCAGCCCTTGATACTTCACACAGGCTGCCTGACCCACCATTGTGTCTGTTCAGCACCATTCTCAAATCTATTTTCTGCCATTAACTGATTCTGGCTACAAAACTCCAAACATTTGACAAATACAACAACAGTAGTTCATATCTCATCTAGTGTAATAAGAAGCAGTCTTTTCATATCCTATAAACTTCAGTGTCATTAAACTAAAGACCAGTCTGCAAATATTCCTAGATGCTTTCTTATTCAATTTGTGGCGGGGACAAATGGGATATTTTTGTATGGAGTTTGGCACTATGCAGGGTTTTTCTAAAATACTGACATAATATAACTAGACCAAGGTTTGTCTGTTTATCCTGAGCCCAAATAACTACCTTTTAAATGTCTGGTTCATATCCATTCAAAATGAATTTAACCAAAAATGCACCATATGCATAAAGAACAGCTAGAGGGAAAGGATAGTCCAGGAAAAACATTGCTGGGCTTGAATAAATCTTGGTTCAGGTTGTAGTCCAAATTGCCATCAGATTGTGGGCGRTCCCTTCACTAATTTCCTCTCTTGCTTGTATTGTATACTTACAGAGCAAATTTTCTCGTGGAGGGACTGTGCCCAAATTGTCTCTTTTATAAAGGAACTGGCCTTACTTGCTGTCCTGTTTCAAAGCTGTAAGTGCTTCCATGTTTGAGGTGAATTGCTATGGAGTTGCACTTGCTTACAGGAATTCACTGTTCAAACAGGGAGTGTGCAGGTTGCTGACCTACCCTCACATGTTACTGCAATGCAAGACACACTGGCTGGACCTGAATTAGCTCCTTCCTTCCACACTCACCTTTGATGCAAACATGGGGACATTGCCCTACCTCAGTCACTGTCACCTGGGGCCCTCAACCCATCTTTGCCTCGAGCAGACTGCTCCCACTGCTCCCTGGTGCTGAGCTTGTGCTGAGCCCCAGCCGGCCTGGCTGCGACAGGGCTCATCTGAGCTGATGAGTGTTGTGCAGGCTTACTGCCCAAGATCACTACTAGCTCCAGATTCATGGCACTTTTAAGGCTGTATTTTCTCACAGATCAGCTAAATGTAGTGTACAAAATCTACGCAGGTACGGAGCTTGTGTTTACCATGGGTTTGGGGGGTTGTTGTTTTGCTGGGGTTTCTATGCCTTGGGTTAATGAGGCATTAACTTGGGAAGCAGTCCTCAAAAGGTGGGTCATTTTTTTTAAAAAAAAAAGCCACCTGAAATCTATTTGAGTAGCAGCACATGCACAATTTCAGCATTATCATTAGAGTTAGTTCCGTTAACTGTGAAGAGTTTTTGAAGAGATGATGAATACATGTTTTCTTGCGAACTCAGTGGATATTACATAATGAGAGCAAACAGCAAAGAGAATAAAGCCATATTTTTCTCCCTGAGAAATATTTTCAGTCCTTGCTTCCACCAGTAAAGATGCTGACAAATGCACTTATTTTTTGGAAATATTCACCACGTACTTTGACATACTGTGATACGTGAAATCCTCACAAGTGATACCATATAGCAAGARATAGAGTATGTACTTTCAGGATGTTTTGAGGTCACCTGTTCCTATTCCAGATTGTAGGGGGAAAGAATATCTTCGCTAGCCAGAATAGCTAAGACTTTGATCATCCATGTTACCAAGAGTGAAGGTCTCCAACTTTCTTGCTTGCTCTGCAAATGTAAGAAAATGTCTGATTAATAACAGAGCTCTTTCCTGCTGCAACCATACTGCATAAGAGCAGATATACATTAGAAACAGTCTGCACTCCCACAATGGGTACAGGAAAGAAGGAGGKGGCAGGTGTTTACATGTGCTATGGAAGCAGAGGACAGAAAATGTTGCCAGAGTGATTGTATTGCAGCTGGGGAAGGAAGTCCCGAAAGCTGGCAGATGTGGAAAGTGTCAAACTTGGGTTGTTCTGTTTTAATCCAGTTTTTTCTTAGCCAGATCTTCTTTTTGGTCAGAGATTTTTGTTTTGGCAAATACTGTACTTCTCAAGACAGCTGAACTGTATGACACAGGGATTGATGATAGAGGTCTGCTTGCGCTAAGGAAGTAATAGGTTCTGCCTAACGTAAGAGAGATCATAGCTCTCCAAGAGGCTGCCTGTCTTCCCTGAGGTAAAGTTTCTCTCTGAATCTTAGAGATGTCTGGCTAAAGCACAGAAGCTTGATGTTTTATTAGAGTTATGGTCTTAAYGTGGACACGAGTATGAGTGAGATGATGCAGATTCCCTTGCCTCATGCTTTCAGCCTAGTTTCCCACAAAAGCTTGGTTCTGGTATGTTTTCTTGATTCTTTGAAGCAGAACAACTTGTCTTCCAGTGTGATGGTAAATCTGCCACCATGCCAAACATATAGCCTTTAATCACTGACCTAACCACAGCCCAAATGAAAATCGGTTTGAGTAATTTCTAAAATGAAACTGATACTTTAAGTCTTGAGCTCAAATGGAACCAAATTATTAAAACTTCACAGCAGTGCTGTAACTGAACTCAAAATGCATGAGATTGCCTCCCTGACTGAAATGTTCAATTGCTCTGGCTGCTGGGGGATTGCATGGTCTTTCAAGCTTCAATGTACCTAGCTCTAGCATACAGCAAATTTAATTTTCTTACCTTCTCATCAACATGGTCAGCAAGTCCCCTGCCATTAAACATTTTCACCATGTGAAAGCACTGGCACGCAGTGATCAAATTACTYTTCAGTCTTCACTTTGATAAACTGAATAGATTAAGCTTCTTAATCAACAAAGTAGCACTTCTGCAGTCCTCTTTTGCTCTCTTTCACATTTCTATGGTCTTCTCCAGTGTGGACACCAAATCAAAATAATCTAGTGCTGTGTACAGAAGCCAACCCACTTGCTTTTCTGATAGCGTGAGATAGAGTAGGATATCAGAATATGGTAGTGGATTTCAGTTTGTATATTTGAGTAACGCTGTTTAGGATAAATGTTCTGTTTAAAAACCAAGCTATATGAAAACAAAATTCACTCGATGAATGCGTTCCTCAAAAACAGGTCAGTCCAAAGATACAGCAAAGAAGGAGGAACAACAAATGCAACCAACAGGTTTAAATGCACATTTCATTTTTAGTAACAAAATTGGTAGCTATAAAAAGTTCAAGTATGTTCCCTAGTGGCCCTTTAGAATGGCAGTGGTGATGTATGGGGTTTATTATTGCCTCTGTACTCAAATAATCAATAATAGACAATGTTATTTTATTTAGGATCTGTGGATTCTGACTCTTAAAATAAATGTTGCATTACTTAATCATTATTTCGAAAACATTTACCATGGGTTGATGTTTCTTTCCTCCAAGAGAGATCAACAGAGGTTTTACTGCATGCTTCAAACAAATTCATAGTTCATTATAGCGTTTTTTGCTATTTCATTGTATTTGCTAGACAGCCTAGTAGAGTAGTATTTAGTTCTGCCAAGTAGTGTATAAGCTTGAGCTAATATCTATTTTCATGTCTTCTGATACAACATTTCAGATTTTTTTCTGAAGTGTCACAATGAAGGAAGGGGCTACTGTTTGTTTCCAATTAATAACTCCATATTCAAATACGGCAGACCTCTTCCAAGTCTCTGTCACTTGAATCAAACTACTTCCTCAGCAGATTTCTGTACTACTTCCACCTACTCACAAATTAAATTAGGCTGTGCTTCCTCCTGTTTATTAATTCAACTTCCTCTCCTTTTCAGATGAAMTGTCTTTTATGCTTACCATCATGTTTGTGTTCCTACCCCCCAAATTTTTCATAATGTCTGTTTTATAATTACTGTCTCATTTGGTAGTAAAATAGCTGTTAGTATAGGTAGCGCTATTCCCTGGCTGATAGTTATCTTCATGGCTTTTCCTGCTGTCACAGCCACAAATACTTCATTAGTTAGTGGTTTCCTCTCCCCCCCCCGCCAATTATATAGGAACTGTCAGTCACACAGCAAATGAATACTGCAGGAAATCCACACTGCCTTCTCATATAATTCAGCACTATAATTTCCTCATTTAAATCTAGTACTGGTAAAAAAACCAAACAGTATCTAGTGTTCTCAAGCCTGCATTTTATTCTTGTGACTAGCCTGAGAGGGCTTTTCRCTGTAGGATGATTTACTGCCTGGTGCTATGGTTTAATCTGAGTGGCTTTCACAGGGACAGGCTTTGTGGCTCTGCGACTTAAAGGAAGTTGGAAGTCCACAAAAAAGGCTCTGGGAGGAAGCAGAAAAGGCTATGTGCATCCTTTGTCTTGGTATATGTTGAGAAATGAGGAGGAGAGGTTTTGCAGAACGCAAGGGCTATTCAGTGTCTAATTTGGAGGTAGCTAAGTCAGGAGGGAGTCTTTTGAGGTTTTCTGTTGAGTGAAAGATGAACCCACCCGATATTTGAGATTTCTTCAGATACTGAGTCAATATGCCTCCAGAAAGGAAATGGGCTATAGTCAGCTGGCTAGTATTTTTCTATTACMCATCAGCCTGTCAAAGCCAGTCAACAGTAATTAACCTTGAATTTAAAGGTCTTCACTTCCAGCGTGGATGTGGTGTGTAACGGTCCTTTCCTTCCTTAGTAGGGGCTGCCAATTGACTATTGCAGCACACCATCCTTGCATGGATGTCCTTTAGGGAGGTGAGCTTGCTTCCAAATAAGCAGTTGCTTTCCTCTGACACTGCAGAAAATCAGTTTAGTTGAAGTAAAACACGAGAGAATGCATTCCTGAGCTGTGAATGCATTTGAAATTATTTGTCTTCATTAGTACAATACTCTGTAATTACCTTTTTTCCAATACCAGCATTTGACTAACAATATTTCAAATTTCAATCTCCCTTGCAGTCTCCTGCAAAATCCATAGAGTTGATTCTCTGATGTCCAGTAAGTGTGTGTGTGGCGGGGGGGATATGTACAGGTCTTTCCCACTGTGAATGCACCAGTAGGATCTCTGACTTCCAAAGGACCACCTATTTTCATTAAACCAGCAGGATTTTATATTTGAGACTCCTACAGAGTGATCATACCACAGAGCTAGTTAAAACTGCCAGGCTAAACCACTTTTTTCACCCATTTGTTTCTTACTATTTGCTCTCTTGCTCTTGAAAGATGTTGGTAATGAAAGCAGACAGACTGACATGCTCAGAGGAGAGCTATGTGGATGTGCAGGAGAGGAAGGAGCTGCACTGCCCAATGAAAACTACTCAGGCTTCACATTCAGCTTAGTGATCTTTCCTCTTTCCCACTCAAGTGAGAGTTTTAGGGATTAGTAACCACAATAAGTACCTGCGACATGAAACGCTGTGATGTTAGCCTGTTAAGTAGCAATGTGCACGGTAGGTGAGGGGAGAGACTCCTGCTTTGGTCTCTGTCCAGTTCTCCCATAAAGTGCCAGACATGTAGTTGATGTAGTTCATGCTCTTCTTGCTATAACTACAGACACAGAGCAAAGGGAAACACTAGGATTTGTCCTGCAGAAGAGCAAGTTTGCAACACTTTCAATTATAAATTGTTGTGTTTCCTCATTTCCCTAGGTTGAGCTATTGCTAATAAAGACCCAGCCTATACGTAATTACATGTGAAGAAACAAATCCTAACTGCTTTGGTAATGAACACAACTGAATCACGTTATGTCTTAAAGAACTTGCACTGTCACCAGAAATTTCTCTGTCACAATTATTCYAACTGGAATTATCCTAATAGCAGATTGGCTGTCTCATTAAGTTGCTAATTAGTACTTAGTATTTATGTTAAAAGGACATATTAGTGTTGCTTTCCTTGTTTTCCCATGTTCTTAAGCCTTGAATGAAACTTTTAATGCTTTTTCTATAAAAAGATGCTTAATTAGGTTACACTGAGAGTGCCAATTAGTAAAGATTTGAAAGTAAGTTCCCAGAGTATTCTTTGCACTGCTGTCATCCTCACAATTGAAGTAGGCAATGATAATCACATTTGCATCATGTGGCACCATGTAGCAGATAACATATTGGGRTTTGAACAGCAGCTCATTTCCTTTTTGTGATTCCTGATATGCTTTTGCTAAGAGTATGAGATTAAATCAATTTCTTTGGTCAGCTTCTTACAGCTATAGAGAACATGTTTCCCCCTGAAAGGCAGTTCTTGTGGAGAGACAGCAAATTTTTCTCTCAGAGCTGTTCATGAAAGAAACCTGATCCCAAGACTGCCTGAAGGCTAATGGTGCTCTAGGAAGCAGCMTACTTCAGATGCTGGTCAAGGATGCGTAAGGTTGAGGGTCTGCCTGTGACTATCTATTTCACACAAAAATAATGCACAAAAAACTCCCCCGACGTTTCAGACAATAAGCGGAGACATTTTGTGTAGTGGAATTGCTTGAGTGTGTACAAGTCCCATATGGATRTGAAACCTAGCATTCATATGCAGAATAATGTTCTCTGTCCACCATCACCTTGAGCGAAGCATGATATTTAGCAAAAACAGAGTTCCAGAGTTGCAGTTTTATTTTTCAGAGGTTTGACTTCTCCCCCACTCCCCTCCTAACAGGGCAACTCTACCAGGGATCATTGGTATAGCCGTGGCATTGGTGCAGCCCAAATCCTTGTGGTAGTCCTTGAAAACACAACTTTTAGCTGGATGGTAACCTATGGTGTTAAGGGAGAGGCTGGAACTATTACACAGAGTTAATATATGTACATATGCATACACACACACAAGTATTACTTTTAGGGCTGTATTCAACAGTCAGTTGAAATCACCTAGGGGTAATTGTTATTATCTTTGCTCTTTCCACTGAATTTATTTTGTGTTAGCATTGGTCAGTCCTGTGACATTTATGGTAGAAAAAAGTAGCGGGGAACTGTGATATCACATGCTGTAGCTTGTGTTTTGTTTTGGGGGGCTTTTTCCCTTCAAAAATAACACTACTCCTCCCAGTAACTTGGATGGGCTTTTTTAGGAGAAAATGTTCTTTGTTCTATTTCTTTTCTGCCTCTTTCCCTTCAGCAGCACTCAAATCAAAGCCAGAGGCAGGAGTGTGGAAAAATAGCTGCTACTGAAAAAAACAGTGTGATTAGTGTGCCGGATGCTTTCCTGTCAGCGTGGAGTGAGGAACAAACTTGTTAGCAGAGCTCAGGCTTTCAGGCCAACTGCCTGCTATCTATCCTGGGTGTTCATAGGCAGAAGACGTGGATGCATGTTGCCTTCCAGAAAGGAGCAAACATCAGCTTCCATTTATAACTTCCAGGTTATAAATCTTAACTAAAACAAGAAAACTTGTCACCAAAACTAAGTAGTTCATATTATTTAACTGAACTAGCAAAATTTGTAATAACTAATAGTGAAATACTATCTGTGTCAAAACCAACAAAGTAAGCAAATTAGTTTCAGTGCCTGATTAGTTAAATCACCATGCTAATACTGCAGAATAATCAATCCTTGCTGTCCATTGGGTATAAACCACACTAGGGAACCTTATTACAGTCAGTCAAACCTCTAATTGGAATCTAGTGAAGTATCCTCTTCCATCTTCGAAGGAGCTGGCATTATCTTGTCAGGATCAGATATCTTAAATTATGTTATAGTCTTAGAAAAAAAAAAACACTTTAAGATAACTATAAAAACATCTAAAATATGCTGGCATAATAAAAACTTGCTCAATGTTCATTCAACTGCAAACTAAAAAAAGCTTCAGACCGTGATATGTGTTAGCTATTCTGCTATGTACTAAAGACAATGTTCTTACTGATTTTGGCAAGCAAGGCAATTAAGAATAGTATATTTTTGAACAGTAAGACAGCTTTAAATCTTGGTAGAGAACATTTATTTATTAAACACAGCAAGATGAAACCAATAAGCACTAAAAAATGTTCAATTTTGTAGATTTGCATGCTACCTAAGTATTTTCCTCACAGCAGTCAGTTTGTTCACAATTGTAAAATATGTTGTCATTTTCTTTTGGCTTTTTAGAAAAAGAATATCTAGTTATTTAGTGTCTCACTATGTYTTGTATTCCTGGCAAACCAGGACTCTTATTTTTCCTTCTCAGACCCTTCCTTTAACATGGGAAATTAAAATACTATCTTGAATTGTCTAAAATTATATATGTATGTTAAATAGTAATTATGAAACACTACTTTTACAATTATAATATCTGTTAGACAATTCAAAAGAAACAACTCAGTCATACAACCTTCAATAGGAGGTTCAAATGCTTTTCCTTAAGTATGACATGAAACAACAGATTTAATGTGGAGAAMCTGCATACTAAGTATTAGTTGTTCTTTGCATTTTGGGGGAGGGTTCCTATGAAATAAGTTCTCATATCACAGTATATTGTTATGCTATAACTGTAGCTATGAATTAGATCCAAGTTAGCTAAGCAACAATTGCAAACACCTGGCAAATGTGTTGAGWACCAATTGGTCATGTACTGAACATGTAGTGACAATCAGATTACTGTACTACAGACTTCTTCAACGATATGAAGGTTTTTGACAGGTAAAGTTCTACCATTTCTCAAAAGCAAGTAGAGCTGGTTGTACCTCCATTTTATGCAGGCAAGAGCTGCCAGTGGAGTTATTGCTGGTTCAGCAGGAGGTTATAGTCAAGAAAATCTTAATGAAGCCTGGGGTCTCCAAATTCATTGATTGAGATATTTCATTCATCCTATATTTACCCCTTGCCTCTATGAGCAGTACAATCATTTGCAATTTTGAACATTGGGTGTAAAATATGTAAGAGAAGAATTCTATTTTAAGGGCGTTTTGCACACACTTGCTCACAAGTGTAATCCCAGAGAAGTTCTGGGCTGATGAATTGCAGCAGCAAGCAGAATGAAAAAACACTTCTTCCTGTTTCCTCCAAAATACCATGGGTGAGAAATCATAGCGGGGGAAAAATAGCTGCAACAAAATGTTACAATATTTTTGTCAGACATATTGCATTTGTACTGCGTGTATTCTCTCATTTTAAAATTATGCAAAGCGCCTGTGCGGCAACATAATTTCCTGCTTAACATAAAGAATTTGGTAAAGACTAGGTGTTTTTTTCTTGTATCTTACAGCTGGAGGCACGAAGATATCAGAAGTGACTGCTAGACATCAGTCATAATGGACTAGGGACGGAACCCATGTTCCTCAATTTCTAGTTTCCCAGAAGGACTGGAATTTATTTAATTTCAGAATTTAAAAGGAATCCAAAAGTTAGTTTCACATGGAAACTTTACTTGAAATAATACTGAGGAATTGTCATACTTTGATCAACTAGAGTGAAGCATTATTTGGATTTTGACCTTTCATCATATTCCATTACAGGAACATGCTGTGGGAGTTTTGGTTTCGTTTTCCAGAAATGTTGAATTTACTGATAATTTTGGAGGTTGTAGGTAGAAGTGGAGGACTTTTGATAAGTAATTTCTTATAATATCTAACCTTATTTTTTCTCCTCTCTGTTGATTTCAAATTCATGTCACTTCTAGTGCAACCCTCATGCTCTGCCCTGTCAAAGGAGTATGAGGAGTGAACTCAGATTAAATGAGTGATGTGCACCAAGAGCAGCAGACCCCTCCATGACTGGAATCAGTGTTGGCACACAGGTAGGTGTAACATGCAGCTTTTTTACTTTCTATGCGCCTGCGTATGCTGACCCACAATTACATCCTGATGTGCCTGACTAGCCTTTGAAAGTGATAGATAATTTAGGAAGGCAGTAGGAGAGGGAGGAGGAGGAGGACAGTCCCTCAACTGGCATAAACCTACATTAACTCATTCATCATAACTCATTGATTTCACTACTATGACATCAATTTATCTAGTTGAGCGTCTAAGTCTTAAAAAGATTACGCTGGTTTTAGAGCAGCTGTGATGATTTATGCCTACTTAAAATCTGCCCTCTGCAACAATGCATGCCTAATCTTATCTTAATATACACACAGAAACTTGTTTGAAAAAGAGTTAAGAGCTGCTGCTCTACACTCGATGTGTGTCAAGTCACTGAAGAAAAGTGAAAAATAGCAAGTAAGCCACAACCCAGTATCTCAGTACATAACCTCTTCTCTCTATGCATAAATGCATTTTTCTCAATTACAGCTCTGACAGTACACCTCTGCCTCGACTCAACCCTCTTTTACACCAAACTTCTGTCAGATTTTCCCCTTCCCTCACAATCAATACTAGTTGTGGATGATTAGAATAATAACTGATTGTATCGGCCCGGTATGAAGAACAGCATTGAAGGTGGTGTACTGAGATTGTGTGACTGGATTTTTATAGGTGTGGAGGGCTGACCAGACCTCATTCAGCCCTGGTTCACTCAGCACAGCCCTACCTTTCCTCTCTGCCTCCCTCCACCGTTAATGAGGCCTGAGTATGCCTGCTCTTGACTTACTAGTTGTGCTGGTGTGGACTGGAACCGGACTGTCATGAAGTGGAAGTGTATTTATTCTTCACCAACATTCATGCCTTGAACACGCAGAGCTTGATTTCAGTTCTTTCTTGAGTCACAGTTAATAACATCCAATTGTTTTAAAATACTGCACGTGGTAACTAGGTATAAAGCTTCCTGTCATAAAACTACTGCAAACAGGCTATGACCTTGGACAGTTCTGGTGCACCCCTGGCTGGAAATGTGGTCTTAAAGGAGGAATGTTTAACATGGGAGCCAACTGTAAGGGCTACAATGCTTTCTACCTCCATATTATTCTATCACGTTGGAATTTGGACAAGTGAAAAGAAACCATGTGACTATTAAATTATTGATGCCTTTCAGAAAGTCTAGGATTGCTGAATGTGTTTGGTGCTCCTTGACTGTTTAGATAGACAACATAGATCTGTGGTCAATATTGGTTTTTTTTTCCCTAGTATAAGTAATGATGCTAAGCAAATGATGCGTATTCTTTTCTGTTAAAATTGKTTTTTTTCTCTTCAAATTTTTTTTCCAATGTAATTTGTAATCATTTGTCTGGAAATACAGCATTGCACTCGTGTCCTATCTTACCTCTTTTCTCTCTGTCAGAATGGAGACACTCTTGGTTTAACTGCTTGTATTTGGTGTTTGACGACTCAAATTAGGAAATAATTCCCTAATGCTCATGGACAAGCAGGCAGAGCTGTTTTCACTAGGTCTCTCAGCTGTACATATAGACAAACACAGGTGAGTGTTCTTCAGAGGACCCCCTTTCTTGTGGTAAGAGAGGGAACAACAACTCTGGAAAAAAGTTTAAAGAATTGAAGCTTGAGATATGAACTGAACTCCTCACTTTCCTTAAGGTCCTGATTATACTGCGCTACAGAAGCTGTATTTTATGACCCTCCATTTTAGCCCCTGATGGATTTATAGACACACATGCATCATCTGTTGAGTCATACAAGCTTTCCTTATCAAAACAGCCTCAGCAACAAATACTTGTGTTGGATATAGCTTTAGTAAGGAGAAACAGATCCATTTTGTCAAGGAAGAGAATGGGCTTGTCAGTATTCAAAAATCACTAAAGATCAGCTTCTGTGGGGAGTAGCGCTCCATGTCAAGGTGGAGTGGCTAAGCATTTCTCAGGACCAGGGCTATAGTTGTCAGTTTTATCAACTTTCAGTGATAATAAGCTGTATGAAAGCTAGATGCAGGTGATCTCTTTTTGAAAAAGCCTAGACTTTTTTTTTCATAATAGTTGTATTCTCTTCCACACTGAAACATAATCAACATATATTTACATATTTCATGTAATCAGGACAAGTGGAGGTGCATGCTAAAAACGGGATGTTATGGTCCGAGTGTACAGCTTCATCTTGGTATAATGCAACTATTTACAAAAAAAAACAACTGCAAAAATTTACAAAAAGCTTAACCCATGTACCCTTGTTTATTCACTTGTACTTGAATCTGTAAGAGTACTCTTTTATATTTCAGTCCTTCTAGAAACAGTGACTTTGGAAAAATAGCAAATTCTTGCTGGAAAGACAAGCTCTCACAATGCATTGTCAGCTCTGCTAGCTCTAGTGATGAAAATAATGCTTACTGATTTTTATTTTGTTCAGCTCTRTGGAACAGTTCAGACAAGAGACTAAGCTGAGTTCCACTTCATGTCATGAATTATCATCTAAGCACTTAATAAATTTCAATTAATCATTTTTATTTTTTTTATCCTTTTGAAGAAAATGTGCTAGGACATATGCTGTCCAGGACATAACTAGAATACAACAGGATCACACAGCTGTAACTGATGATTTAGGAACTATTCTACTGCTGAGAAATACGAAAAGGGAAGAACACATTTGGCTTTCTCAAAGGGACTTAAAAAAACCCCACACATAAACAATCCAGTTGTCCAACTCCTGACAGCTCTAAAATCAATGAACACAATCCATTTCAGGGCTTTGAGAGAAACACAGGGTTTCTAATAGAAAAATACATGTGAGGAGAACTCTTGTACCCCTTTGGATGTGTGCCCATGCAAAGCTGTTTTATTTAACTAGAAAAATGTATTGGGCCAGAGGAAGCTTTTTCCTTCTGATAGCTAGGTTTCCTGTGCTTTGAAAGTGCRCTATTCAAGGGACAGGTAGGAAAACATTTTTTAATATATTCTTTTATATATATGTGTGTGTATATATATACACAAACATTTATATTTTATATATATATATGTAATATATATAATGTATGTGTTTTATAAATATGTATGCATTTATATAAAATATATACACAGATATATCTCAGAAAATGAAAACCAGTATGCAAAGGTCAGCACAGTTCACAAAATCTCATTAGGCTTGAGCAGCCTGTCCTGTTCTGAAGTCCATGATGTACATCCTGACATCTGGGTAAGCATATCTAGTCTGGGTGACATGGGGGTAGATTTCTTCAGTGTCCTAATAAATTAACCACCACCAACCCTTTTTTTTTTTTTTTTAAAGTACCCAACTCTTTTCTTTCTTTTCTTTTGCTACCAGCAGAAAGAATGCTCCATCTCCTCAGCTTTGGCATCTGTGAGCAAGACTCAGCTACAGCTCCTGCTCCTTCCTATCCAGATGTTGTGGCTAGGGCTTGTTTCATGGGTAGGAGCATCCCGGGGCCCTCCACGCTCACTTTGTAAATGCACATCAGCAATCTGAATCTGCTCTCAGTCCCCACACAGGATCAGTTCAACTTGTTACCATTTCTAGCACATCTTCATCTGTTGCTTGATTTACTGCAGCTATAAAGCAACAATTTCCTTCTCTTTCTGGGAGGCAAAAAAGGAGGCATCATTATAATTTTAAAAGTCACCAGAAGTTATTCACATCAGCATTATGCTACGTTTGTCCCTTGCCCATTTATCTATTTGTCAAAGCAGAATGCTTTCCAGTGTAGGAAGAGCCACTGGGGCAAAGCACTGTGCTACAGCACTGTTTTCTAGTAACTACAAGCAAAGAGTTTAGTAGCTCACTTTGTAAATTCTCTCATGAACAGTGGAATTGTGGAAGTAGCATCCTACAGACTGTGTCCCAAAGCTAATTGACTTGAGGTGTCAATCAAGAAGGTAGAAGCTCAAACTGAAGTTTTTCCCATGGTTAAAATACATATAAGTGTGTCCTAATGATTCCCTGCTGCCTAATGAGGTGCATCCTCACACTCTAATAATTTCCTTGATTGCAGCACTAAAATAGTTCCTTTCAATCTACCTGTTTGTTTTCATGAAAAATTGAAGAATTCAGTATGATTGAGTTATTCTCCTTAACCAAATTTGCTTGAATTTTGTCAGTAGGTTCAGAAGTTGATAACCAAAGAAGAGGCAGGTGAAGTAAATAGAAAAGATCCTGGTGAGGGAGTTAAAGGAAAAAAAAAAAAAGAAAAAAAAAGTCAAGTCTCTTTCTGGATAAGTGCTTTGCTTATCCAGGAGTTAGCAGCTTTCATTTGTGCTTGCTGTGCTTAATGTCACAGGCTGTGTAGTGCTGTGTGGAAGCAGTGAGGGTAATTGAGAATTGCCACCACTAGTGGCAACGCTTGTAACAAAAAGTTCTTCATTATGTAAACATGTCAAAAGTGTCCTTTAAAGAAGGCCTTAAAAATTGAAGCTATTACAAAGATCAGAACTGGCCAAAATTATTCTACCCAGTTATTATATGGTTGGAAAGTGTGGCCCTAATGAAAACAAAATGTTTCATTGTGAGGGGTGGAGTGATCCAAAAAGAAATCTGAGTTTTCTAGCACAGGAAAAAAACACATTTCATTGTATTAGCTGAAATGATACGGTTTAACTGAGGCATTTAAATTGGTTCTTACACAAAATTGTCAATTAAATAAATCTCTTCCTTCAGCACAGTTCAGTGTCACTGAACGCCAGCATTTTCCAATGAAAAAGTARTTTATTAGAAAATGTCCAGTTTTGATCTTTATAATACTTTCCATCAGGCTAAGAAGCTATTGTTTTTTGGAAGGGTGGTCCAAGCTTCTTTTCATAAACACTTCTTGTTTTAAATTGACAATGCTGTCATGAAGGAAGGATAGAAGTTAGGAAATTTAGTGGTCTTAAATGCATTGAGGCAGGCATTGTTAAAACGTTCTCGTATCCTTATACTGTCCCTCTCCACTTTCTGTTGTTTCCACAGGAAAAGAATGTTTTTSTTCATACTCAGAGCAGTCTGTCCCATTTCATTGTTATGAAATAATGAATCCGCCTGCTTTGGTTTTAACTTGTTTTTTCAATTTGTTTTTTTCCCCACTTACTAGTTAGTTTCCCTTATGAGAAGTATGTATACTGAGAACTGTAGGTTGAAGGATTGTTTTGATTCTTATCTAGCGTTAATGAATTTTTCTTGAAAATAAAATTAAAGGTTAAATGAAGGGTAAGAGGTGGGCAGTCATTTTAAATAGTTATTAACACTAATTGCAATCTGTGGTTCAATTAATATTTTGTTAGAGGAAAAAAAATAAAACTAGAAAACACTGACCAACAGGGAACAGCAGGTACTCATTAGAAATGTTAAACTGAAAATTAATACTGTTGTGTGTTTGGAAACTATGGCAACAGTAGGGAGTGGCAGTAAAGATAATTTTTTAATGTCTAAATATATTAATTAAAAACTGTGCCTACATCTACTGTTGATYCCAATGGCAGATAACTCCCCTAAAATAATGTTTATGACATGTGGATGTGAAAGGGGAAAATGCCATAGAATAACTGGTGAAAAAAGAAGCATGAAGCCAAGGTAAGGCATTTAATTTTTTTCCCCAACTTTCTGTCTAAGCTGAAGATAAAGATATTTGGAAAATTTTGGTCATAATGGAGATACAAAAGTCTCAGCCAGCTGACCTCAGGCTCAGAAGTCATTAAAATCTTCTAATAGTAAATCTCAGGCATAGTTTACCTGAGAAGACCCTCCTTCACTGGGAGTTTTTAAGAATAAGTTGTATAAACATCTGTCAGGAATAAAATAGATTTTATTCCGGGTTAGGATGAMGGAATAAACTAGATGATCTGTTGGGTCCAGCAGCATTTTTTGGCTATGCGGAGTCAGAGCAAGGGCTGCTAAGGGTGTGCCCATGCTGTGACTTTCGAGTGATAGCACTTGGTATGGAGCAGAGTCCTCGCAGGACGCCAGCTGAATACAGACAAACAGTGAATTCAAACTCTATATTGCTTCTCATTACTGGTGCTTTCTGGCTCAGGTAACTCTTCAGCTGGGCCATGCAGTTATTGTGCATAGATGGTAATCTCACATGGAGTATTTAACACTTTAAGTGAGGTTTTTCTTCCCAGACCATCTAATGGCCTCAAGTTGCGCCAGGGGAGGTTTAGATTGGATATTAGGAAAAATTTCTTCACTGAAAGGGTAGTCAGGCATTGGAACAGGCTGCCCAGGGAAGTGGTGGAGCCACCAWCCCTGRAGGTGTTCAAAAAACATGTGGATGTGGCACTTCGGGACATGGTTTAGTGGGCATGGGTGCTGGGTTRATGGTTGGACACGATGATCTTAGAGGTCTTTTCCAATCTTAATGATTCTATGATTCTATGATTCTAATGGTTCTGGGAAGAGGTGGGTCTCTGTTCCCAACTGGCCAGGTGTGTACCTTGCTATACATCACAGGAAAACACAAGGGGCAGTGAAATGTTGGGGTTTTCTCTTTTCCTTTGTGCAGTTCTTACCAATTCCTGGACAGACACAGCTGCCTTAGCGGCGCAGACCTGTAGAGCAAACAGGTCTAACCTGGGTGTAATATGGGAAGAAAGTACTCTCTGAAGGGAGAGGGACATGAGGTCTTCATGGCTAGCTGAGCGAGAAGGCAGTTAAGTCTGCCTGAATTTCCCACGTAAGTGGAAGCTGGTGGATACCTGAATGTGCTACTGACATCCAGAAATTAATTCCAATGGATACCACGCAATTTGATCAAAAGTCYGAAAAATAAGCTCTTTGCCCACTGGGGAGCAACCAAATTTCATTCTARAGTGCTGATATTGGCTGGAAAAGGGCCTCCTCTGCTCAGGACAGCAGTGATTTCCTTGCTTCCCAAATCTGCATGGAGCATCTTCTGAAAAGCACATACTAATGGCTGAAACCCTCATGCAATTCACAGATGCAGCATTTCTTCAGTGTGTCTGTCTCACGTRGCCACCGAGGGAACAGAGTTGTACCAAATTTAGGTGTATGTAGTAGATTGCRAAAGGAGAACTCATCTTTTCATTTTATAGACAGCTATATGGGAAGAGAAACAAGAAAATGGAAAAGTATTTGCTTAAAAAAAATATATCTYGGTTGCCATGTGAGCTGCCATATGGAGAGAGAGGGTTGGCTATGGAGACTCTTTTTTTCTCTTACTTCATGGCGTAGGCCAGGAGGATAGCTACTGCGCAAAGTCATGAACAACATTCACTGGACCTTYATAATCTGGACCTCCGCTGCTGTCAGTGGAGCTCGGCAATGAACAAATAAGCATTTGTGAGGTGAAAGTCACCTTAATACCAAATGTGACCAAAGCTGATGACTCYAGTGGCATGAGTATTCTTCCTTATTTCTTCCTATAACTCATTGTTTTAAATAACTGATTACAAATGACAGACACCTTAATTTAAAAAAATGTTGATTCATAAAACAGATATTCAAAAAATATCTGTTTATGTGTTTCTTCAGCTAATAATACCATGAATTACTGAAATGGAAGCATACRCTAAGTGTAAAACTTGTAGCTGGGGGAATGATGAGACTCTAACCAGGCAAATCCTAAGTATTCTGACTTGGGGTTTTCCTGCGGTCATGAATCTCAGAAGAAATTAAACCTCTGTCAACAATACTGTAGATAAACTACAAGTCTGGCTGCATTTGGTTTGGTTTTGGTTGCCAATTGAGTGGACAATTCCTAATCTTTTCTTAAATGYTAATTGTTGTTATTAAAGAAATTTGCAGATATTAAGGGTATAAAAGTGGACTAGTGGCACCTGTATTCAGTCCCTGGTTTGTTATTTTTAGACTTACACGTCCTCCCCACCTGCCTGAAAAAAGATACATCTTTCTGTATGTGGGCAGGCCAATCTTCACCTGATATAAAACAGCGTAGTCCTAATGATTTTGTGGCAGTTAACTGTTTTACACTGTTTGAGAATTCAGCCTGGTAAAACATCACCTGAAATCTAGTGAGCTGTTAAACCTCTCTCTACCCTTTTTGGACCCTTGTGCTATTTTGTTCTTCAAAAACAATGCATTATCTACTTAATATTAAAGCGAGCTAAGTGCACTGGCAGAACGTATCAGCCCCCAGTAATCACGCTATCTTTTTCAGTAATGACTATTTTTGTATACKTCCTTTTCCCAGCTGCAATTTGAATGCCACTATTACAGGGTGAGATAAAAAAGAGAAATGATTGTTTTTCCTGACTGCAACCTCTTCACTGAAATTGAGAACTATACTGTGATTCCAGGAAAAAAAAAGAAAAAGACATGAAATGCATATGCAACAAACAGATACGTGGCAAAGTGCTAAAGCTGATGATTAACGCATAATAAGTCTAATAAGAAGATACTAGTTGCTGCCAGGAYATCTTGCTGGGTAGTGCTTTTCCAGAGAATGGAATTATTATAAAGCAAGCTAACTTTCTCTGACTGGGTACAATTGATTATTAGTAGCAGAAGGCTGTCTGACATCTTCAAGGTAAAAATGTTTTGTCCTATTTTGCCTTTAAAACCTGCAAGCTAACTCTATGATTGGGGAAGAGGTGCCTTCAGTAGAAAGAAGGCTGCCTCCATCGACGGCCCATTTGTGCACAAGGGGAGAGAGTGAACTTTGCTCCAGGGTCAGAGGCTGCAAGTGAGAAAGCCAGGATGAAAGACAGGAAGAGCAGGGGGAATTTATTCCCCTGCTTGAATGAGTAAGGTGCAGCAAACCTCTTAAGAAAAAGCCTAGGAATACAGTTTTTTGGCCTCGAAAATTTCAAACTCCCAAGTATTACCCATATGAAGCTTGACTCAGAATTCAGAAGACATGTTGGGGGGGGAGGTTATTTGCTACACTAACAGATCTGCCTTTTGACCAATCCTTTTCCCCTAGCTTGAGTTAGTACAAGGACAGCTATCACTAGATAGAGGCTAATGGTCAYAGGTGTCTAGACCTAAATGCAGAGCATAGTATCAAACACTGCCTGACTGCATGGTACTTCTTGCTTTTACACATTCCAAATCAATTATTTCTGTGTTTCCACCAAGCAAAGCAATTTGTCAAGAGTGTGTCAAAAGCAAACAGCTTTTCTGGCCTTTAACTGAACATCTGCCTCAGGTTCCTCAGCCATGGCCCCACTTCTTTGTCAACTGCACAACACTGTCCCTTGTGATAGCACCCATCAGGGAGTCATATCCACCCTTTCTTCCTGACCCCCAGTTAGGTGCTGCAGGCCTACAAGGATGGGAGCAATGGGAAGCACTGTCCCACCATTCATCCAAAGGAAATGATTAGGAGAACAGCAGTCTCTGTATCTATCCTCACTCCAAGAAAAAAAGGTTTTGCTAAAGTGGATGTGGTTACTTTCTCTTCTCTAGGAGGCARACAAACAGGGAAGGCTGCTGTTTATTAATTCTTTTTTTACTGCCAAAAGATTGAGTATCACATTGGAGGGTGGATCTTTTGGTGACAAGCTAACATTGACACTTCTGATGCAAAAGCTGTAGCTCCCCATCAGCCTGCAGAAGTAGGCAACATTATAGAAGCCTTCTTTATGCATTACATGCAGTTAAACATGCTGCATGCAATTAAAGATGCAGTTTTAGTTGTTAGTCTTATATCTGTAGCTAACTAGACATTTAGACAGYCTAAGTGCTCCACTTTGCTTCATGTTCTTTTGGACATCCTACAATGCCTTTTCCATTAATTCATTATTTTCTCTGCTCTCAGATTACACAAGAAGCCTTGAATTCTTACTGCGGTGTCCATGTAGGTATGTCAACATGCTTTGCTCT
Source organism: Oceanodroma leucorhoa (assembly GCA_030449065.1). Lineage (NCBI taxonomy): Eukaryota > Metazoa > Chordata > Aves > Procellariiformes > Oceanodroma > Oceanodroma leucorhoa. Next base: position 1,236,947 of record JASVER010000117.1, read on the forward strand.
CGTTCACTGTAGCTAAAAGGACCTCCTGTGTCAGTGCCTCCCATTTCCTATTTCTATCAATTTCTTTTGGGTGATATATGTCAGTCAAGTTCCGTTCATTTTCACACCAGCTAAGCAGATTGATATGTTTCACTRGTCTGATTACACTGCTATTAACCTTGCAGGGATGTTTTGATGAGTTCATTCTGAAATACTTAGTTATCTGACAAAAAATATTCAGATATTAGGCATGCAAGTGTTTCCCCAGGCTACTATCATTGATTTCAAACAGTGGGAATTCTACTGGAAGTCTCTGAACTGCTAAAAAATAGAGCTAGCAACTGCATGCTGCTCTAAGATGTATTGTCCTTCAGACAAAACATAATTCACTTGGATAGGTAGAAAGATCATATTCAGGAGAAAATTGTCTTAGCAGTGATTGGCATGACAATCTGGTTTGTAAATGCAGTTCAAGGTAGATCCTACAGTGACAAAGAGTGCATCTGAATAGAGGGTTTGTCAATGTAATCTTGTTTGCTCCGGAAGGTGGATGCCATTAGCCACAAAACTGTAACATCGTGAGTGCTCAGTTTGGAGATGAGATACTTTTGCAAATAATTATAAGCCATGTGGCAAAATAATCAGAATCCTGAAGTCATAGGAAAAAGACCTAAATGGTGAGTCAGCCTTTCTGATGATCTGGAGATGACCAGAGATTTGCATATCATGTAACTGCTTCATGGTAGGGAACCTGTCTTCTAAACCAAATCTCTGCCTACACCACCTATGCATTATGGGTCTCCTGGAGAAATTCTTTGAATGTTGGACAGAGAGACATAATCAAGCATCCCAAAGAAGCTCTTTCAGCACTTGTGGCTGATAGAATAGGGTGTGCAAAAGGGGCTATGAGACACCACTGGGTCGATCCTTGCTAGCAGAACTGCAACTGCATTTGTTGACAGATGCCTGGGAAAAAAAGGATGGGACCTGTAGGATGCCTTCATTGTGTTTCTAATTTCTTCTGCACTGGGGCAGTGCTAAACCATGTGCTGAGGAGRCATTGCCTCCCATCTCAGCTGCTCTCCCAGCACAGACTCTGACAGGAGATGGCCCGTCTAAGCTGGACAGCAGTTGACTCTGTTGGTAGCAAAAGAAGCCTCTGGTACTGTTGTATCTAGCCTGTGTTCAACTGCCTAGGTTTAGTGTTCCTTGTGCAGACTTACTAGAATTTGACTCTGYTTCTTCTTTTAAAGTGTCCTGTCAAATTCTGCCTGGTCCTCAGTTGATATAAATCACTATTGTCCCTCTGAGGACAATACACTACCACTGTTTTTCCCAGCTGGGGATTTGTCCTTGCATGTTGGAACCAAAGATGTTGAAGAAATAAAATATTAATTGTAAGAAGCTAGGAAATACTTCTAATTTGCTGCTTCTGATCCTTGCTGTTAACTGCCTTTGGCTCCATGGTGGCTGGCACAATCACATCAGAAAATAGGTGTGCGGAGAATTGGGAAACATCAATATTGTTTGGATGACTGTGAGGCATGCCACTGCGTAGGTGTTTTTATAAAGGGTTATGTGCAAATGAGATAGATTGAAAGGGAGTTTCTAGCAGGAGGACGGGAAAACCAACACAGTTGTTCAAATCCCTTCTAATAGCCAGGTTTATCGCTGTAGGAGAAGATTCTGTTCCCCCAGGGTGATGACAGGACTGTTTTGCCAGAGAAAGAGATCAAAAGACTAGATCCACTAGACCAGCCATCACAGTGAGAGCTGGAGAAAAACCAAAAAAACTATTGCTGGCTGAACTGGAATTTGTCCCCACAGCCATAATGAAGGTCTTGAAAGGAAGGCTAATTACAGCTATGAGCACACTCGGGCACTGTCGCTTCAGAGCTGTTTCTGGAGTTCCAGCCAGCCACACTGTTTTGGAAAAGCATTTTCTGTGTCGCTGTACCCTGTCAGTGCTTGCAGGAGAGGACCTGAYGGTGCTGAGTGACTGGGTTCATGTGCTGTCACAGTTGGCAGTGGCAGGGTTGCCACCTGGGGGAATCGGTGCCACAGAAATGGAGGAGGCAGCAAGCACTAATGCTTAGGAGAGCAATGCTCCAGGGCTCTCAAGRAGGGCTGTTTAGTCCAGCGCTCTGGCAAAGGTTGAGATGTCAGAAGATGAGGGAAAAGCCATTACACAAGGATGGTGTTCAAGAGTCCAAAGGAAATCTTCCCTCTCTACCTGTCAGCAATTTGCAGAATTAATATAAACCTTTCCCAAACCCACGCATGAAATTCACACGTTTCTACTGCACGGTGACTGAGTCAATGCTGAAGGGTGCAGAGCTGCAGTCTGCTGAGAGGACTGCGTGAATGCAGCAGGGAAGTACTGGGAGTTCATYCCCCTCCCTGGAGGTGAGAATATTATCTACGTTGTTCTTGACAGATGATTCCCGAATTCATGGTCTAGCAATAGAGAATCAGTGACCATAAACTCCCTTTGGCTGACTGTCTCCATGATTCTTTATCCTACTACTAGGCCTTTTTCCCAATATCTATGCTAAATCTCCTTTTTTTTTGCCTTTTAAATTCTCTACTTCTTTTTCCACCTTTAATGAATGTGGAAAAATATTTAGCCTTTTCTCAGTAGAGATACATCTCAAATATTGAGGAATACTATCATATCTCTCCTAAGCTGTCCCTTCTCTAAACTAAATAACCTGAATTCTTCAACTGTTCCTTGAAGGATATTTTTTCCAGCTGTCTAAAAGTTCTTTGGTGTCTTTCAGAATCCCATTAACTGGACTGTATCCTTCCTGAGTTATATTAACAGTATGCTAGCTGGGGCCTTACTGATAAAGCYGAACTGCTTCAATACTCCTGCTACATTCCCGTATGGACTTTTTAAACAAATTTTATTCTCTTGTATAGCTTGTGATTGATAATGGTGTCTTAGTTCCTTACTACAGCATCAATGCTAGTCATTCCCTATATGGTGCTTAAACAGCTGTTTATCCCTACCTATATGTAGAGCTTTGTATTTCCCTTACTGAATTACGCTCCTCTTACCCCAGGCCAATTCTTCTCTTTTCAAGGCAGTTTTGAAATTTCTTCCTCTTCTGTAATAGGCTTACCACCCCTCTAACTTGCTGAATTTGCAGACTAAATGAGCACTCCTTGCTCATCCTCTCCAAACCATTGATGTAAATCTGACAAGCCTCAGGCCCAGAGCAGGTCTGAATCCTCTTGATGTAACCCACTAGTCTGAAAGTCAGTCATTGATAGTTACTTCCGAAATGCAATTTACCACCTGTTTTTATGCACCTGACTGGTAATTCTATTTACTATCATTTATCTGGTAATTTCATAGACATGCAGAGCAACAATAATATTTCACCTGAGTTCCCATGAGACCAAATGGAGCATTTGCAGTCTCTTCTTGCAAGACAGACTTGTCAATTTTMTGAATTTCTGGTTGCCCTTCTCTGATACTGCTGCAGTGTAAATGCACTTTTTTTTTCTTGAATATGAATGGCACAAATTACACTCGGTATGCCAGATGTCTCRGGATGCTGGCTAATCTTTCTCTCTTTCAGCTGGAAATACCTTTCCAGTTACATCAARGATCATATCTGTCTTTTTCCACAGTAAATCCAATCACTGGCTCATAGTCATCCTGTGATTGATAACAGGTTCTTCTCCTYCTTTAGTTTTCTCTTAGGAATCATTTGTTTACTAAGCTGTGAGTCTCCTTTCCTGGTCTTGGAAAGAGGGGTTAAAATAATTCACTTATGTGATTCAATTTTGACAGTAGYATCCCACAGAATGGATTGTATTGGTTTGATGTGTGAGTAGTGATCTGAATCCTCCTAGTCTATATTTTTACTGTGCGCTCTCTCTTCAAATTGAGGACACTGTAAACACTGAAAAATAAAAACACACAGCTGAGTGATTGTCGTGGTTTAACCCCAGCCGGCAACTAAGSACCACACAGCTGCTCGCTCACTCTCCCCGGTGGGATGGGGGAGAGAATTGGAAGGGTAAAAGTGAGAAAACTCGTGGGTTGAGATAAAGACAGTTTAATAGGKAAAGCAAAAGCTGCKCACACAAGCAAAGCAAAACAAAGAATTCCTTCACTACTTCCCATGGGCAGRCAGGTGTTSAGCYATCTCCRGGAAAGCAGGGCTCCATCAYGYGTAACGGTTACTTGGGAAAACAAAACGCCATCAYTCTGAATGTCCCCCSCTTCCTTCTTCTTCCCCCAGCCTTATATGCTGAGCATGACKTCACATGRTATGGAATACYCCATTGGCCAGCTGGGCYAGCTGTCCYGGCTATGYTCCYYCCAGCCTCTTGTGCGCCTGGCAGAGCATGKGARGCTGAAAAGTCCTTGAGAAGTAGACTACSYAGCAACAACTAAAAACATCAGTGTGTTATCAACATTCTTCTTATACTAAATCCAAAACATAGCACTATGCCAACTAATAGAAAGAAAATTAATTCTATCCCAGCCAAAACCGGGACAGTGATACATTGACACTGTACAAAAAAGCCTGRGAGATGATGGGAACAACTTCAAGTGCCCAGGTSACATCTCAAACTCTTTGTTGGAGTAACACACACATATRAGAGAAATTTTATATCCTGTAGTTAAAATTAAATATTCCTTAGTTTAATAATTACAGTCCATTAGAAAGAAGTAACATGTTGTCAACATGTGTACCATGTTTGATGCTGTGACCCTGTTAATGTATGATTTAAATTACTCTAAGGTTACTTTCGCTTTCCTTGAGTCACCTTATAAAGTTAAATATATAATTATTGTTAGAGGTGTTTGAAATTTGCTAAACTTCTTGGAAATGGCCTTTTCTTTTGAAAATTTTCATTATGTCTTTCCCAATAACTTTCCTAATATTTGGTAATTAAATTGTAAAAACAATGAAAACAATGTTTTGGAGCTTTCTAATGGGATGTTTCTTTTATCTTTCATCATTCTGTGTTTTACCTCTTTCTTCTTTCTCCCAATACATTTTTCCCTCCTTCCATTTCTCTATGCACTGTTAGGCATATGAGACCCAAAGTTTTGTTTTTTTTTWAAATAAACTCAGTTGGCAACATAGATGAAAGATGTGATTAAAGATATATAGCTCCTGTTTAATAGAGTTCAGACAAGATAAGGTGGGCAGCCTGCGCATGGGTAGTTTAGCCCAAGTGCCCGGGACCTGACCTGACTGTTAGTGTGAAAAACCCATCCTAGGCTGCGTTTTCATATTCTAGCAAATGTGAGACCTCTCTGGTAGGAGGGTCAGCGCCTCCATGGGCCAGCTGGGTCTGTTGCTCCCTTCCTGTACAGTGACCTGGGCAGGCTGTGAGGTTAGTCTCTAACCTGTTTAGTGCCCGGACCCTCATCAAACCAGCTCATTTGGTCCTTGTCTTCTGAGGACATGTTTGCAAGGTCACGTTTTAGAGACCAGGCAAAGGTCCCAGGGCTACCATCAAAGACCTTTGATAAGGAGCAGTCTTATGTTTCCAAAGGATGACTCATGCCTGGGGTAAACCCAAGCTTCTGCTGCCATTCTGGCAGGGGAAGGAAGGGTAAGGTGTTGCCTTCCCTTGGGATAGAGCAGAGTAGCCCTCATCCCCATACAGGGCCATGGAGGCACAAACCCCTTCACAGGCCGAGCAAGTTGGAGGAAGGTCCTGGCAACCCAGAGTCAGAGGCRGAGATGGGGAAGATGTCCTGAGGCACAAAACTTCAGGGAAATCCTGGGGGTAGCATATGTAACTCCAGCACTGGATCCCATCTGAATAGGTCAGCAATGAGACAGATGCTACAAAACCTTGCTTTGGCCTCTGAAACTCATCTCCTTCCTGCACTGCTGCTAGTTGTAGCACTAACTTGTTTTACACAGGCTGCTGACAGATGGCACTGGGCTTTCTCTTCTGCCAACTCCATCGTCAGTCCTCCTCCCCTTCTCAGGATGAACTACAATAAAGAAATGACAATTCCCTCCCCCAGCCCAGTTTAGGCTGTGGAGTAGTGTACTGTGGCTTAAAATTGTCCAGCCTGAGAGTCAGGTCTTCTTCATAGACAGGAAGCAAAAACTTTATGTGGTAAGGCATCATGGATGCTGACCTTTGTGTGTATTATTTGCATGTATTGGCGCAGGCCCTCTGTAACTTTTTTTCAAGGCTTTTACATGTTTTTCCTCTTTCAGACAAGTTATAAACAAACCTGGAAGGTCTCTATTTTTTTGAGGCTTGTATTTAATTTTTCTTGGGTAAAGCGTTTTCTTCATTTTTCATGCTCTTAACATTTTTCTATTGGCAATTCAGACCCAAGCGTAACAGATACATGCCTGGTTTTGCAATTATTTTCCCTTACAGGTTACCAGCAAACACCCAGCAGTCCTCCAAGACCCCCATTTCCACACTACTCAGTGAAGATGCAACATATTGCAAACTTAGCCTTCTATGAAATGTGGCTATGATGGTGTCTCTCTAATTGAAGAAAAGCTTTTATTTTTTTACTTTTGTTACTAAAGTAATGGAATAGAGAGCACTGGCAAGCAATTTTCTCTCCTGAGGCGTGTTTGAGCAGATTAGTGAGGCTGCCATCTGGAACAGCAGACATTCACATTTTSTGTGTAATAGCTAATCAATATGACTGTTGTATTATTAAATGCCTTATTTTCAGAAGAGGTATAACCTGGTCAACTAAGGATCAGGAAATCTGACTCTGCCATCAATTTACTATGTGATTTCGAGCCAGATCATTTGAACTCTCAGTGTTTCAGCTTGTTCATATGTAAAATAGGAGTAATAAAGCTTTTGAACCAGTAGATAGTGCTTTGAAATCTACAAATGAAACAGGTATGGAAATAAAATAGACTTACTTTTTGGCATTTAGAGAGTTCTAAACCTAGGGACATGAGGCAGATATGAAGCCCACATATTTACATGAGATGATACAAGTTCATTGAAAAAAATGAGTCTATTAACTGAAAATGAAACTTTTCTAGTAATGATATTAGTTCTTTAGTAGATTAAATTGTGGGATTAAGCTTGGCTGTTTAAGAATTGAATTACCTTTATTGTTGAACAATGCTAATGATATATTTCAGGGCCCAACTCTCTATTCCTTATTCATTGCCTTTTACAGATATGTGCATGGGAGAACTCTTCTCTTTAACATGAAACATGGCTTTTTTTTCCCCGAAAGTTTGCACTGCATTCACTCATTGTAGACTTGCACCATTTGTACTGCTGTCTGAGTCATTCGCCTGCACATCCCAGTACAGCTCCTTGCAGCTGCTTTGAGGAGGATTTCAGAGTGCTTCCAGGAAGACCAAAGGGATTAGAGGAAATGTGGAGGGATTTAAGACTTTGTGGGTGAAGGTGGTGGAGTTAGGGGAGAACTGGGCAGGGACTTTCAGTGGCAGATTCAGAGCAGCTTGGAGATTTTGGCACCAAGAACAGCTTTGCATATCCCACAGACTCTGAAATTATATTTATCCAGTTTCTTTCACTGGCTTGCTGCAGATGCTGTTCTGATTTTCTAGAAACTTTGTTTCAATATTTGTTGGATCTTCAGTAAAAATTTTCTTAGAGCTCAAAATTTCTAATGACTTTCACCAAGATTTTCACCCAGATAATTTTTGGCATCTSGCTGTGAGACCTGCTTCAGCTTCCCTTAACTTCCATCAGCACACAGGAAGGGAGCTGTCATTTCATTTAACCTGCCTTCCAGGCCAGCCTTTGGTGTAGTGCTTGGGACCTCCTCCCATCACAGGAAGCTGCAAACTCCAAGGAAGTAGTTGAGCAGTCAGAACTAGAGGAGTAGTGCTGGACAGCACTATTTCCAGAAATATATCTGGTAGCCACAGGTTGCTACTTTGTTTAAATGTTACAAGTCTATTTTGCCTGAGTATCTACAGTTAGTGGCATGTTTAATTTTCTGTTAGTTTTATCGTTCTCTTCTTCTATAAGCAATGAATTAATTCATCAAGAAAAAAGCGTGGCAAGAAGGAAGAGACTTTCATGGTTTTAGAAATGATGCTAATATATTTAGGTCTATMTTTTGCTTTGAGCTTGGAGTATACAGAGATAAATCCTGAAGTCCCTGTTTTACCCTGAAAAAAATTAGACTGTGTTTTGTATCCATCAAATAAGAAAAGATCTGTGGTTTATGTTCTAATAATCCTGTATCTTGGGARTTAATGACATGCTTTTTGTAATACACACTGAGGAACATCTTCTCACAGCTACATAATGGAGTACTATAATTCCCACTTTTGCTAACCTTTACCAAGGCCGATAACTTGGAAAATACCTTTTGCTCTCCATAAGAAGCGACTGCTGGGTCCGGGTCCAAATCAAATTGCCAAACAGTTGTATGGGATTGAAGAGGAAGGATGAAAAGAACAAGCAAATTGACATATGTTAACTTACYGGGACTTTGTCCAAAAAAGAGTCCTGGATATTGTGGTCTGCAGGGGTAAAAAAGAATTATGGAAACATTAATGGAGAACAGAGGTTTGCAAAAAGGGAAGTATTTCCAAAATGCACTGGAGTTTTAAAAGAAGAGTGAACAAGGCTTTTTATCACTGGAAAGCAGYGTATTTCAAAATTGTCGCTAGAAAGGTGGCTGTAATATGGGAAGTGGCTACATTTTGCTAGAACATTTCTACTGATGGACATTATATAGAATATAGGAAACTGGGGAAAAGGGGTATGATGTGAGAGAGTTTATTTTTTTGACTYGCATAAACTCAGAAATTTACCAATGTCAGTCAAACCTCTGTGTGGCATTTGCCCAGTGTACCCTGATGGCAGACAAATCTAAGGAGTAAAAGCTYGTAGTGTAGAGCTGGCCTTTGTGTAACTCTCCAGAAAGACAGTAGTACCGCTGAGAGAGCAGTTGCTGTGTAGTAATTCCTCTTTATGTAAGTTAGTCATCAATGAGTTCTTGTAATCTCCTCCGCCCCCGCTGTTCTTCCACACGGCAGCACTCTGCCAATCACCCACACGGTGACTCAYCCAGAGAGCCCTTTCTACTATATACTTACAGAAAGGTTAGAAACATTAAGCTGTTCCTTTCCTGTTCACCCTCTCCCCACCCCCTTCCTAAAATTACTTCAGACAACTTTTTGGCATAGCTCTCCCCCAGTTTTCCCTTAGACAACTTCATCTTCTTATAAAGGTAAATACTTTTGAAAGTTTTGCTTTGAAATAGTGAGGTGGCTGGCATTGCTAGAATTCAAGACCAACTATTTTTGTCTTGTTTTTAACAAACTGATCCTTTAATRATCGTGAAAATCTATGTTCAAGTAAAGTTCATTCTGGCCCTAATAATGGATGGCCATAGCCTGATGATTTTGTTATGAAGCTGCTAATTCCTCGTCTTAATTTTTAATGGAGTGTGATGAAGAATGCAAGACTACACTAATGAAATGTGTAGTCCTCCCTTCTTCTTTGGTCTCTTAGAGATAGATTCCTAGCAGTGGAAAATTATGTCTTTTTTTTTCTATCATCTTGTACATACAAATCTTAGTGGGGCAAATCCTTCTTCCTCTCTCCCCCAAAATCTCTCAGTGTAACAGAAAGAGGATTCCAATAGCTCATTCAGTCCCGCAGAGGCTGCTCTTTCCAGTGCTCTTAGACAGTAAAGAGTTAATATTGAACAAACTACCTGCTAATAAAGAAAGGTCGAAGATGAGAAATAGTCATTTTGCCCCTCTAGGCAATTAGCTATTCCTCCATGGGTCTTACCTAGGAGGACTTGAAGGTGGAATGAAATGAGAATTAGTTGCTTATTCCTGGTTGCCAGCTCCTTATTTATTAATTTGTAAATCTATGCAATAATTTCTGTGAAAATGTTTCAGCTGGATATGTATCAAATTGCTTGTTTTGTTGTTGTGTTCTTATTTCTTAAATATTAATTTTGTGTTTAATTACAAATGAAACATTAAATGAAATGACAGGGTGGGCAGAGAGACAAAAAAGCRATTTGTGCAGAAGTAAAGCTTCTCATCCGTGAGCACTATAAACTTTTCTGAACAGCATGACAGRTATCTCCTAAGACCACAGTGCTCATGTAAGTTCTCTTAACAAGGAGAAACCACRTGGAAGCATAAAGAAAGGGGAAGTATTTTCCAGAAATGGCTCTTGTTGTCAAGTCCTGACCTGGGCATACTTATTTACTGCTTAATGGATCTGTGCGATATTAATAGGAGATACCTATATGTGCTTTTGTATGCAATCRTTACAGCAAGTCAAAATCCAATTCTGTTCGAAAGGTGCATTTGTGAAATGAAAGGAAATCAGTATGTTGGGCAGAAATAAGGTTTGACTCCAGAAATAGCTTGACCCAGACTACTTCACATATCTCTTCTGTTTGCAGTGAAATTGCACATCAGAGAATATGTTCTGCAACACATCTTTATTTTCACTTATTTTGATGAAATATCTAAAAACCATACTCAGGTAAATTTCAAGCACATGACCTTCTGCCTAAAGAGGTAAAAATGAAGAAGCTGAGTTTTAAGCTGTGTCTAGAGCATGACCCCATGGGTGTTTCATTGTTTGTAGGGACAGACAACATGTCTCTGGTTGTGAGAACTTTTCACAGTACAGCCTGGCTGCTCAATCCAGGAGCTCTCAGCAAGATTTTGTATTTAAAGCCTTTATGGATGAGCCACGTCTGCTGTGAGCAGAATCTCCCCTTTCAATGGTGTTTAAGTTTGGAGTCCTTTGCATTCTGCAGCTCTTCTAGCTTGGAGACCTGCCTCTTCTGCTCTGCTCAATCCCAGAACAGCTTTGCTTTTCCTTCTCTCTCTTTGGGAGTTTCAGGGCAATAGGGAGGGCTCCCTCCTCTTCACCCTCACTTTCTGTTGTTTGCTGCTTTCTCCARTCTACTGTTTTCATAGTTATGGTAAATGAAATATTGATCTTTGGGAAGCTCCTGAGGGAAAACAAGGCTTTATCCTTTATGTGGACAACTTTCTTTGCAAGTCCTATATACTTTAATATACAGCTGTACTAGGAGAAGAATGATGGCCTACCGGGACACATTTAATAAAGGCAAAAGTACAAAGCAAGTCAGCATTTCTTCTCTAAGGACAATAGGACTTAAAATATAAATTAGCATAAATAAATAACTCAATACAAATCAGCAGGAACTTCACAGGTTATATCAACAGTATTCATTAGTTAATGTGGCTTGAGTTGTGTCTTGAGGCCCAGAAGTGCTCCCAAATCTAGCCTCTGTGCACCTCCATTTGCTGCCCCTAGATCTCACCTGCCCTTGCAGGAATGATCATCTGCTATCTTGTTTGATGAGCACTGACTGCCAGGGYAGTGGGAACATGGAGTGGCCAAGCTGGGCACTTCATGGATCTCTTCATGCATGGGCTGAATCAGAGGGCTCTCTGCTTTCCCACGGGCCAGTCTTCCCCCAGACCCCGTGCTGGGTAACAAGAAGTAGGTAGTCAGCAGGTTTTATTTGAAGGCTGCTGCGTAGATATAGCTACGTTGCACCAGCTGGGTCACCTTGCTGTTGGCTGGGACTGGAGATGCTGTCTTCCCTGCTGTAGTAGGTGACGTGGGTACAGATGATGGGTGCTTGCTTTTTCAGCCATTGAGCCACGATATCACCCCAGTGCATGCAAAGAGATACTCCCTTGCAGGGTGCCTGGTGGGGGTGGCCGAGGCCACCTGCATGATCTTGCTGCTCCCCATTAGCCAGGAGCAGGAGGGACTGGGAGCACAGCCCTCACCAGATGCTCAGCAGCAGCCTGAGCTAACACAGCCAACATCTCCAGAAGTCTCCTTAATTAGGTCTTCTTAATCCCTTCTGCTTTCTCTTCTGGGGGGGTAGCAAATAGCTGGGGGGGGGGCAAAGGGGAGAGGAGCAGATCTGCTGACCAGCTCAGCTGGCTAATTCCTTTCTGAATAGGATCTCTGCTGCAGCCTGCAATGATCACCTTGGCCTGCATTCATATGCATAGCAGCATCTGATTGTTGGATAAGGCCCTGAATGCTTCTGCCATTTTGCAATAATAATAAAAAAGAATTTAAAAAAACCCTAGTAATAATACTAGCACATCAAAAAATAAAGAGGTATTAAAGGATGTTCATTTTCACTGAGTAATAAGACCTGGGGGCAGATAAAAAGCATCACAAACAAACGTGGGATGACAATCTACTAAATCCAAGGCCATTTGACAGGTCAGGAATGATTTAAACTAAGATATTGATCAAGTTCAGCTGTGTAATGTGTTGTATAAAAGAGGGAGTAGCAAGGACGGAAAAGGTATTATGATGAGCTAAATGGAATGAGTGATATTCTTTGAAGCTCTTTGTTGCAATGTGAATTATAACTGGACTTAGGTAGGTTTAAAAATTCACTAAAGAACTGATGCTTGTTGCTTTATACATAAAGCAACCCTGTTAAAATGTTAGTGGATGCCTATTGCTTTATATATAGGGTTAAACAATCTGAACAAATTACCTGTGAGAGCTATGAGATGGGAAATGAAGAAATGACTGAAATGGGGGAGCTTCATATTCTTTTTTTAAAATGAATTATTGTCCCCCTTTATGATCTACTTTTTTCAGTGTGTTGATAAGACTTTCAAAGTGATAAAATATTTCTAAAGAAGAAACCTCCATTGTGTTTTTTCCTCATAATGCTCTTATGGAAATTATTTTTGTATTTATTCTCCATCAATATTTTATTTCAAGGTAGAAATCGTCCTGCTCTGGATGCTGTATTTTTTCATTTTAAACAAATGCATCGCTCATGTAGTGGACCAGACTGATGAGTCTGAGGCTAAGATGTTCTGTGTTTATTTACAGGTTATACAGACAGCGCAGGRCATGCCAGCCTGCTCTGCAGGGTTCCCTCTGCTCCTTTGCCAATGTTTTCCACTGGCACACAGGGTGGGCAGTACCTTCAGGAGCGAAAGGACGGGGTAGTGTCTGTGCACATTTGTTAGAGCTGGACGCTGGTCTACAGGGATTTGTCTGGATCAACTATTTCTTTCTCTCTTTTTCAAAATCTATAAGCCAGTAATACAAATGCATCACCCCAATTTTTATCAGGTGATTAAAGTCCAGTTGTCACCACAGAAATTTCTAAAAGAGAACCTGACTGATGCACTAGAGGAAAATCCGCGTGTTTGAGTACATCACATTTACTTGGCACTTCTGGAGATCACAAGATGTGTATTTTCACCTGAGAATAACTTTTCAGGAATTGAATCACAGCTTSCTTCTCAACAGACACATTTTTCTTCAGTGTTCTCTAAATGTATACTTTCCGTCTTCTTTCACAYTAATCTTTTAGTGGTGCCTGGATCTGCTCCTGCACATAATGGCGAGGGCTSCAGTCTGTTGTGGTTGTTTTTCTAAACATCAGCRTGTGCTCATGAATTTGTGTGCTGCAGAGCTACTTTGGGAGTTAGTCTGAGTATCTTTGGACTTAGATTGTGAAGTAAATCTGTATATACATATTTGAATAGAGACTTGTGATCACATGGGAGGTTTCAAATCCAAACGACAGCTGGGAGCCCTGCTCCTGACTATACTTCAATGCAATCTGAATCCTTTATGGTCGTGCAGGCCTTTGGAGAATCTCCTGACATTTCATGGAAATACCCTTTTTGTTCTAACCCTGGGTTTCAGTCTGTCAAACTCGTATCCTAATATTTTCTGCAGTATGTGGAAAGAAGGTAATGCATTTCCCTTTCAGTTTCTGTGCAGCTTTGCTTRTTGTTACATTTACTCAGATGAATGCTAAAAAACAGGTATTCATGCGTGCCCCTTTCAATATGGTAGAATAAAGTAAAGCCAGACAAGTGTGAGAGACAGATTTGCCACAGGGGGAAATACTGTTTTCTTTTCTTAACCTTTTTTGCTGCTTTTCCACTTGTTAATTTTTACACTCCTTTCCTCCACMCCATTTTTGAGAAACAAGTACAGTAGGGCTTTTGCTCTCTTAGAGCTAGCTTTTTGAGCTTATAGCCACAAGACAGCATCTCTTCTGCTTTTTATTCTCTCCTGTGCTGTCCCTCAGCGCAACCAGCAGGTTGACGGTACCTTGTTTTGGAAAGGGTCTCATTTCCCAGGGTTTGACCAGCTTTGCAGGCTGTTCCTCCAGTGCTGTTTCTATTTTCCTCAGCCTCAGAAGCTGAGGGGGTTTCTTTCTTCTCCCCCTTCCCCCCCTTTTTTTTTAATCCACAACCAGGACTATTTGGGACGGCTTGAACATGAAATAAACTCTCGCTTGTAGGTTTCCTAATTCTAAGATCTAGGCCATCGAAAAGGGAAGAAATCTTAAAAACAATCAAGCAGTAATACAAAGTTTTACATTGGCAAAGACAAATGCTGTTATGAACTTGAAGAAATGGGAGTTCTGTTAATTGAGATTAAGTGTTTTCACCTTGGAGGTTGGTTAATGTCAGTCCTTTTACTTTCCTGCAATGGATGTGAGCTTTGACATTAAATAGGCAACTTGCTCCTGACTGCACGCAACTGGCCATTGTGCCTCTACACGCAAAAGCTTACAGAAAAAAATGGAAAGGATTAAATAGAGAAGCTGTAAGAATGATCTGTTGCTTGTGTAACTATGAAGGATCCCATGAGCTCGAGCTGCTTAGCTTATCAAAAAAAGGTTAAGAAGCTATTGGTCAAAAATTTTTAGGCACCTATGCAGGATGACAATATTTAATATTAGAGGTCTTTTTAATCTCTCTTGCTTACTTGTCCTTGTCTTTTCAAAACTGCACATAAATATTTCTAAAGGTATACTTTGGGTATGAGTAAGTCTTTTCATATGAAACTTGTTTTCACTGAAAACAGCCTCTTTAACTAAACAGAAGTTTCTGTGGAATGGTCCTTTGTTCTGAAAGAGTCCATGTTTCTGATGAAAAACTGAAAACTGAGTTTGGTTTTAGAACACTTAAACTGAACACTTCTCTGTTTTCCAGCAGATAAAACCCATGAATTCATTTTTGTAATGTGTTTTTTTGGCATTTGTAATATAATACACTAGCTTCTGTCCMGCTTGGATTTTACCACCACATGAAGTCCATAATTAATGGAATTTGAAGGGCTATTATTTATAGGCAGCTGTAGTAGCTGAATTTGAAGTGTAGTGATTAATTTGAGACTGGGATTAGCAGCCATCATGTGACACGACTGAGGTTAGCAAAAGAATGTTTGTACATATGGCTCTTGAGGTTTCTGCTTCTCCTTATGCCCATATAACACAATGGGGCTTTTCGCACTCAGTTGCTGTAATTATCTTCATCTTCTGCTAGACCTGTGATGTGTTCTCTCCCTTTTTTTAAAGCATTAAAATACACATATTCACACGCTCGCTGTGATTCAAGTATTGTTCACCTTCATATTTTAATTTTCTCCTTCAWTAAAAGAGCCCTCTAAGTTGCTTGTTTTTTTCCTGCTATCACTCATACTTTTGTGTCTTTTATTTTTACCTGAAAATCATTAATGACTCATCATTTTTCAATACTAGCAACTCAACTCTGTATGGCATTAATTTGCCTTGCAACAATCTGTTCTCTCTGCATACAGCTGGAATGCTCTGGCATCACTTGCTAAGAGCATTAGTCTTCAAATCTTCAGCTGTTCTGAGGGAGTAATATTCATTTAGGCCCTCTTTTTCATTAAATTCCTTCCTGAGCTTTCCATTTACTGGAAAGCCAGCTTTCCACTGCTTCTGACTACCACCCAGGAAGGTGCTGTCATTAGTTTAAAATGAAATGCTTTGCTTTAGTTATTTGTTTATGTCTTGACAAATGCTAATTTTTGTTTTAAGTTCAAGCGTCTCTATTCATTAACCAGTTAATTGTTGGAAGTAAGTAAAATACTCTGACACTCACTTTTATGATTCTGTAGAACTATCTTTTCTGCAGTCAGAATTGGCTCCTGACGAATTTCTTGATCATTGATATATAAAACATCTGCACCAGCATACCAGATGTTGATGAGGTAGGACAAGGGGAGGAATGCAGTCTATGCAATTTTGTCTTTTGCCCCTTGGGCAGGAGATGCAAGGCAGTCTGCCCTACTCCAGGATACACTGATATATCAAATTAAGTCCTGTGGAAATTATAAACCCTGCCGTTCGCTCCAGCTTTGTCTATCCAGGCCAGGAGCAAAGCCTCAGAAATGACCTCAGGTTTTAGGGTGTATTTCCATGTTATCGTATTAGCTACTCCTCTGCTTTGGAGCTTGTCTTGAGCTACATGTTTTACGCTCTGTTAGAAACAGGTCCTTCCTCAACCAATGTTATGCAGTTTCTGGCATTGCCTTYCTGAAAAAAGTTATAGAATCTAATTTTAAGAGAGGAGTTTTATCTTGCTCTGGCCTTAATTACAACTTGGGGATAATTTCAGAATCTCTATTAGCTTGATGCACTACTTATTGTGTCTTTTTTCCAGCACCCAGATTTAGCTTCTGTGGCAGGAGTGAGGAATCCTTTCTAAATAGTTGAATGTTAACAATCAATAATACAGTGCACTGTTAACAAGCATAGATATTTTCCTAATAATCCTAGATAAAAAGAAGTACTTAACATTCCTTGCCAGATCTATAAAATGTTTTTCCAAATGGAAATGCTACATAAGTCTTTGTAATGCTCTTTACTGCATACTTTTCTTATCTAGTCTAATCATATGCGAGACTTCTATTGTCAGAAAAACAAACACCACACTGAAATATATTCCAGGTTCCAAGAATATTTTTCTCCAACTTCTGATAATCCCATTATTCCAAAGAAAAGTAGAGTTGACCCCTATCTCTTCTACTGGTCCTGCTCCACTAACTTGTTGAGTATTTTAAAGAGAATTTTATAAACTCTTACTTCATTTCTCATTAGTGCTGATAGAAAATTCAAAGCTATTTTCACTGGAAAATGTTAAAACTTCCACTATTTTTCTTTGCAAGGTATGCAATGTAGATTACTTTCTTATACAAGATATATATTTTTAATACTGTTTTTCACACAAATATTTTGGTTTTATTTTTAACCAAAACAGTTGAAGGAAATTTGCATTCTTCCAAAGTGAAATTGATAACATGAATTAAAAAATTATAGCCATTTGGAACAGTTCTTCGAAATGTTGTATSCTACTGCTTTTTTTAAAAGCTTGATTCCTTATACAGTTGTTAGTTGATTTTTGTCAATATAGGCTCTTTGTTTGATCCTGCTCTTTTACTGCTTATTAAGGAATAACAGTACTAGCTATCCACAAGTTTCATTTGTTTGGAAAGCTTGGGTTCAGACACACAGAATGGGATTAAGAAACTTTACAYTATCGCTATGGGCAGAAAAAAGCACAGGTCAATATTTGAAATGCTTTCTTGCTAAGAATATGAATTTACTTTTTTCCAGAGGTAGCAAGACTGTGAATAAATGTTTTTCTCCACTTTAATGATTTGTGGGACAAGGACAGGACAGGACATGGGAGACATTTAACCAGGACACGCTCTGAGAGTAACATTGGAAAGCTGCTAATGTGTAGGCTGTATGCCTGGACCTACCTGGGCACACTTTAAAGGAAAAGGTGAGAATAAGGGAAAAGTTCATCTGGAATCTATGGGATTTCATCTTCTGTACTCTTTCTTGCACTGAATACATTTTAAGCAAGTACATTTAAACTTTTTATCCATGCCAGCTAATGACAATGTCTTAACTGGTAGCCTGAAAACTAAATAAGGACTGCAGGATCAGGCTTCCAGGGTTGCATTTTGTCTCATAATGTTCATGCTCTGGGAGGGAATTATGTAGCTTTAGAATAGCAGTATAATGTAATCAGTGTGTGTATGTATGATATCAACATATCAGAGATGTAATATGCTTTATCATTTTGTTGCATTAACTCTATACGGATCATAAAGACACTGGCAATTCAGTGTCTTTTTTGTCCAGATGATGACTGTTACAGGGTCCAATTAACATGCCTGGGTTGAAAAAAAACCCACTCAGGGATACAGGCAAGGAACTGATGGGCTAAAAAACCTGCTGAAAAGTACCTGTGTGTTACAGTGGACRCTCGATTGGACAGGAGCCAGCACTGTGCTCTCATCATGAATAAGGCAAGCCGTGCGCTTGGCTGCATTAGGAGGAGCACGGGCATCAGAATAAGAGGAATTATCAACCCTACCTTGTCGGTGATGGTGAGGCCACCCCTGGATTACTGTGTCCTGTTTTGAGGCTCCTCATTTCAGGATGACTGCTGAGAAATTGGAGTGGATCCAGCAGAGAGCTGCCAGGATAAATGCACCGAGGGAGAGAGTGAGGGAGGGAGCTGGGCTGGTTTAGTCTGGCAAAGAGGAGGGTAAGGAGCAGTCTCATAGCAGCCACAACTGCTGATAGGGAACTAAAAAAACGTCAGAGCCGAACAGCAGTGTAAGATGGTGTAGCATGAGGCAATAGCTGCAAATTAAAGCTTGGCAAGTTCAGACTGGATATTAGGAAAAGCTTTCTACTAGGAGTTTGGCACAATGTAGGAACCTGTTGCTCAGATGTAGTGAAATCTCCATTCTTGCAGGTTTTCATGACTTGGATATGAAAAGCCACAGCTGACCAGYTTGGGTGTTGGCAGTAGTCCCACTTAAAGCAGAAGGCTGGACTAGATAGTCACCAGAGGTCCCCTCCAAACAACTTATCTGTTGTTGTGTGRCAGGCGTTCATGTTTCTGGTCAAACTCAATATAAGGAAATCTTCATTGCTACAAATCCAAAGCCTTGCAAAGCCAATTAAAAGTTTGGTTGAAATGTTTAACTTATTTTCATTTTGTTCCTAATGACGGGGGTCCTGATCCTGCGCTTAAGTAACAAACTTCCTTATTGATGTGGACCTCTACAGGACCTCAAAATAGTGCATCTGAGAGATTGCAGTTGTAGAATGGGTGCCTGGAGTCTCTACCTGGTAGAGAGAATATTGACAGAGTGTGGCAGGTGCATGCACCCTCATGAACAGGGACTTTTCTGAAAAAGTTGCTTTTTTCATGCATAGATGCTGATTTGTAGGATATGAAACTTTTTCTTCTGAGAACATGTCAGTTTAATTGAGATATTTAAGGAGATTGTCTCAGTTTGGGGAAAGAAGATAGCTTWCTAAAACAAAACCTAGAACTTGATCCCTGAATAGGTGAAATGTGAAACAGAACAAATTCTGAATTCTCGATATATCTTAAAGAAGAGGAAAGTATTTGCCTTCCAGATACAAAACTGAAACATGTTCTAGACTTGGGGAAAATACAACTGATGACTATGGAATTGTATTTACTACAGTGAGTTTTTTGTTGGATCTATGTATCGAGTTGTTACAGTCAAATAACCCTGTTATGCATATTAATGAGCTGTAATTGCATTAATTAATTTTGGAAATGCAGTGATTCATTAAATAATAAACAAATTTAACTTGGACAGCATATTAATGATCCCAGGGAAATCAGATATACTTTCCCCTGTTGCTTGCTTTCTTGGGGGAAATCAGTATCTCATTGCTAGTAAATTTATTTAGAATATTTATTTAACACTTTGTTCAAATCTTCACAGCTCCCATGATTTGATTCTTGAGAAAAAGGTGAGTCACTCATGACTGCAAATACTTCTTTTTCAATGAGATTGGATTTGTGGATTTCATTTTTTTCCAGTTTCTGGGACTCAGCACAATATTTTGAACTTTGGTTATATGAATTTTGAAATTCTCTCTTTCCATTGAAGTGTGGTATGTCCCTTCTTTTCCTTATTTTACAACCAGTGCTTCACTAATTACTTTCCTATTTTAAATGGATTCAATAAGTGAATTCTTGCCATATCTCTGAATCAAGTAGCTCGTTTCATCTTTTTCTTTTGTTTATACTAGGTGTAATTAGATTAAAGATACACTTAGTTTTCCTACTGCTCATAYGTGGCATGAATCCAGTCAGCAGAGATGGCAGAAATGCTTCAGATGTTTTCTCTTTGTTAACAATTAGAATTTGAAAACCACTTCCCTCTGGCTTTTTAAAACCTGTTATTATAATTTCTGTTTTCACAATTGAATAGACCACTGCAGATTTGTATAACAACACTGCCCTTTTACAGAGTTGTTAAAATTTTCAAATAAGAGTTGACAAAGGTTTATATCTGGTCAACAAAGTGACTGTGTCATCACATGAGATTTAGCCTTCTTCATCTTTTGGCCGTGTCTCCATATGATCATGCTGAGCTGTTTTTTTTCCTTGGTATTTCTAAGTTACTGGAATTTCAAGCCAGCCAAAGTAAGAGATGAATGAGACCTATTATTGTTTCATTGACTTTGAAGCACTCTGCATTTCCATTCCTCTTCATGGAAAAGGTCACTTTAATCAGTGATGAATACTTCAGAGTTGATAGCACAAAATAATCTTAATAGGTTATTTGAATAGCAATTTGGTTCAGATGAAATTCCCTTAATTGGAAGAACATGCATTTGCAGCAAACTGCAACATATACCGGAGAGCTCTAAGAGGAGAGCCCTGTTTTCTAGTCTGGCAGAACTAGGATTGCTTCTTCCAAAGGAAGAATGATTAAAGAAACACGTGACAGCACTCCTTAAACAGGTACAAGGGTGTTGCAAAAGAGAAGAGAATACAGTATTCAGATGATCAAAGAGATGAGAAGTAAATTTCAGTAAGCAAGATTCAGATTTGACAGTATGAAAATCTTCCTAGCATTCAAGATAATGAGTTAAGCACGGGGATAGCTTGCCTAGGGAGACTAAAGGAATTTCAGTGCTGAAGGTGTTAATAGCAGAACCAGTGAGTCTGACAAGCATGACCTAGGTTTAAGACAGGACATGGTCCTCTTCTGAAGCAGAAGATGGATTAGATGTCCTCTCAAGGACTCTTCCAGCAATATTTTCTATGCTTCCCCTTGTTCTTAAATTTCAAACTTGCTCATGTCAACGTGTGTGTCCAGAAAACATAATTTAGAAAGAAGGCTGGTGTCGTGGTTTAACCCCAGCCAGCAACTAAACAGAACGCAGCCGCTTGCTCATCCCCCCCTTCCCCT